>WAAE01009142.1:29659-291652 GCA_013400495.1 Nicator chloris
GGGGGCGTTTGGGGTGTGAGAGGGTGAGAGGTCGTGTAGGGAGGAGCTGGGTGTGAGGGGCCATGAGGAGAGGAGGGGCTGTGAGGGGCTGGGCGGACTGTGAGGGAAGAGGCATGTGATGCGGGCGTGAGGGGATGAGCGGGCCGTGAGGGGATGTGGGGCTGTGTGGAGAGGGCGGGGGGATGTGAGGGGAGGAGGGCCATGGTGGGCACGGGGCTGAGGGGGACTGTTCCTTGAAGGCGGTTCATCATCCTTCAGCCCGCCCTGGCCGGTCTTTCCCCAAGGAACCCACTGCTTTGTGCCGTGGAGCCGGGTTGTTTCTCATTCCGTGCTGTGTAAATCATCCAGAATAAAGATGAGCTGTACTTTCGTGACTGCTTTGAACGGCTTGTGCTTCCCTGTAACATTTCTGTTTTCAGACCCTTCTGTGCATAAACCCGCCCCTTTTTGACGTGCACCAGACGCTGCTGAGCCCCGCCCAGCACCATGTGGCGCTCATTGGTACCAAGGGGCTTATGGTGCTGGAGCTGCCCAAACGCTGGGGCAAGAATTCCGAGTTTGAAGGTGGGAAATCCACGGTGAACTGTAGGTGGGTGACACCTCCGGTGGTTAGTGACACTCTTGTCCTGCCACTCTTCCTCCACAGCCTCCCTTTCTTGGGGTTAGGCAGATACAGAAGACACTGGTAGCAGGTACACGTTGTATGGGGGTTGTGGGGCAGTCACGAATGAAGTTATTTTGGCTCCAATACTTGCTGCTCGTCAAGTGACCCAAATAAATGACCTTCTAAACTTTTTGCAATTGCTGAGGAGCAAGATACTCCTCCAGTATTCTCTAGCCTTTCATAGAAGCATGGAATGGTTTGGAAGAGACCTTAAGGGCCAGCAAGTTCCAACACCTGCCATGGACAGGGACACATTCCACTAGACCAGGTTCCTCCAAGCCCTGCCCAACCTGGTCCTGGACACTTCCAGAGAAGGGGCAGCATCTCTGTGGTCTTGCAGCTGTGGCAGCTAAAAGCAGATGTTTAGGAGGAAATAAGAGGGCTTCAAGTTAAAGCTGCCTCTCCAACTTTCAGAGTAGTACAGATAAAGACTTTGAAACCTTTGTATTGTGTCTCTAGCTCTTCTTGCCCCCACTTCCCTTTAGAAGTAGCTTGTGTGTTTCTGGCCACAGTGCAAGTTTCTGCTCTGTATTCCAGCACCATTCCTATTGCGGAACGGTTCTTCACCAGCTCAACGTCCCTGACTTTAAAGCACGCAGCCTGGTACCCCTGTGACACCTTGGAGCCCCACATTGTGCTCTTGACATCAGATAACACCATAAGGTAAACCCCATTTGTGGCTGATTATCTGAAGTGTGGTTTTTTTGTCATGTCTTGTCTCAATTTGTCACTTGGTATTTGCATCCTCCATCTTTACCAGAGTTAGCAATAGGAAAATAGGACGGGAGGAATTTCAGACGGAGGGCGGCTGATGTTCCTGCATCAGCAGGGAATGTCCAGCACTGCCAGCACAATGAACATGGCTGTTGTTTCTTTCCCCCAGGTTTTACAGTCTGAAGGTGCCTCAGACACCCATCAAAGTGATTGTGCTTTCAGACACTGAGGAGGAGACTCTTGCAATCAAAACAGGGTTGGTGTGGCTTCTTGTATTTTGAAATGCTTTTGCAGAATAAGCTCAGTATTCTCAGTTGTGTTTTTAATGAATAAGTGATAAATGTGCCTGAAAATCTGATATGAATTCTATAGTGCTAGCACTTCTTCGTAGCAGAGTACCTACGCTTTTCCTTCCCCTTCCTTTCTCTTCTTTTCCTTTCTCCTTTCCTCTCCCTCTTCTCTCTCCCATCCTTCTAAAACAAAGTGGTGGCAAATGGTACAGTCTAGTGTTTGTCAGAGTAGCAGTTTGAAAAACACACATTGACTTTAAGATGGATTAAGAAGGGGTTTTTGAGTGAGGAATGTAGAAAATAGATTATCTTTTTATTTCCCTCTTGGCCTGGTTGGAAACAGCAATCTTGCACCACAGAATGATGTGCCTCACAGGAAGTACCAGAACACCTCTTGTATCCTCTGAAGCTGTGGGGGCACTGCAGAACCCATGTGCCATGAGAATGGTGTCACTTACACCCTCTTGGTGCATGGCAGGGTACTGCTGGATGGGCTTTGGCAGGAATGTGGCAGCACGTCCCTCAGGACCGCGTTAAACATTGTGCTCTCAGTCCTTGCTGACCCCAGCTCGTTGTGCCGTGTCCCAGGAGAGCCTACACAGCGTCCCTGGGGGAGACGGCCGTGGCCTTCGACTTCGGGCCGCAGGTGCCGGTGCCAAAGCACGCCCTGGGCCAGCGCGGCAGCGAGGAGGTGCTGGGCTACCCCCTGTACATCCTGTATGAGAATGGAGAGACCTTCCTCACCTACGTCAGCCTGCTCCAGAGGTAGGGTCTGCCCCTCAGGGCTCACGGGGTGCTTGGATGGTTGTACAGTGCTAGGGTGAGACGGTCACCTCTCAGCTTGGTTGGGGCTCTGTGAGGGATGCTGGGCTGAGAGTTATGTTGTATTGCAGCCTGTTCTGTCTCTGTGGCAGTGCTGATAGACTGGAATCCAAAAACAGTGTGTTGTCCTTTCTCATCCAAACATGGGTGCAGCTTCCATTGCTCAGAATGCACTGTGCATTATTTGCCATCAGCAATCTGATATGAAGACACAGAGCTGTAAAAAGATCAGTGGGTCCAAGGCTGTTCAGTGTATTTTGGGGCCTTCAGTTTACAGCACAGACATCCGTGGCTCATTGAGCCTGGGGCATCCTAGGAAAAGGAATATTTGAAGAGCATAGGGGGTTCACAGGCATCTTCTGCAGTGGCAAGTCAGGAGGATTAATCAAGAATATAAACATGATACAAGAAGGAATTACTTTAGAAAACCGAGAAGATGGTGCAAGACTTACTAGTTAGATCTTGTGTAGCTGAATATTAAAGAATGTGGTACTTGGGTTAGAAACAGCACTATGTGCCTCTGCACTGAGCAGATCTGTGTGCAGGCAGTGAGATGGCCTTAGTCCATCTAAAGTTCTGCCCAAAGCAATGCCACAACACAAAATGCTGCTTGTGAAGCGCAAGAAACCAGTTGAGTCATCATTAACTTGAGCTTTCCATCAGTACTTTGTGTTCTTGTATGAAAATGTTTGCTTGTGAATTTTTGCAGTGTAGCTTTGGGTGCTTTCAAAGCATAAAATACAATAAAATGAGCTCCGATTTCCCATCTGAGATCTCCACCAAGGAGCTGCAGGTCAGACTTGTAATCTGCAAGAAGTCTAATGGGGTTAGAACTCCAAGCCATTGTTTGACAGCCATGGGAAGTCTCCTTGCAGAGCCGGTGCTGAGAACAAACCCATCTTCCTTGCAGCACTGGCAGCCTCGGGAAGCTGCTGGGCCCCCTCCCCATGCACCCGGCTGCCGAGGACAACTACGGCTACGACGCCTGCGCCGTGCTGTGCCTGCCCTGTGTTCCAAACATCCTGGTCATTGCCACCGAGTCGGGAATGCTCTACCACTGCGTGGTGCTGGATGGAGAAGAGGACGATGAGCAGGTACCTTGTCTTGGTTTGGTTTTTTTTGTAGGCATTTTTGTTTCTTTGATCCAAGCTCCTGGCTGCAAGGTGGCAGGATGCCTGGGAGTGTGTGCCAAGTGCCAAAGCTGCGTTCTTTTGGAATAAGGTAGAGAGTCTTTCTCCTGTTTCAGCCAGTCCCCCTGGATCCCTGATACTTCTTTTGTACATCTCAGTCCTGTGTACCCTGACAGTAGATCAGTTTTTGATCAAATTTACTATGGTCTAATTTAAGGAGGATTTTCTAAGAAACCCTGGGTTTAATTTTTTTAAGTTAACTTGAACTACATTCCTTGACAATTAAAACTTTTTCTTGATGCTGTTTATGTTGGAATTCCTATTTAAATGATGTCTCACAGAAGAATTCAATGCTCTTTAGTCAGAAAAGTCCTGGGACCCAAGATCCGATCTTATTCCTTCCCTGTACGTGTTTGAATGTGTTGAGCTGGAACTTGCACTGAAATTGGCAACAGGAGATGAAGAAGATCCTTTGGAGTCCGACTTCTCCTGCCCAATCAAGCTGCACCGAGGTAGGATTGTTGTTCAGCTTCTGGCTTTTTATTCCATGCATTTAAGATCCAGCTATTTGCATGTTCTCATCCGTGTCAGACAAACGGGGATTAGAGTTAGGATTTGCCTGATGTCCTCAAAGCTGTGGAAGGAGCAAGCCTGGGAGGGGCTCCAGTTGTGGCTCCAGGGCAGATTACACATGGTCAGTACTAAATCCTGTCATGTGAGTGGTACAAAGTAGAAGTTTCTGCATCTATGCTGACCTCTGAGTGTGAGGGAGTGCTGTGGGGAGGGTGGTCCTGAGGGAAGATTCCCCTATGGAATTGGGGGCAGGATGAAGTGTTTGGGACTTGGGGAACAAGCAGCTTGTCAGAATGCTGGTCTGCTAGTTTTAATAATCTGCCATTGAAAACCTTGAAAAAACATTGAAATCTGATTGATGCAGATGTGGTGTGATAGGAAGGGTTCAAAACAACTCCTCAGTATTTTAGACTCAAACACACGTAGCTCTGTTTCTGGTACTTGCTCTAAGATGTTAAAGCTGACTGGACACTAAGTTGATACACAGGATCAGCAGTGTAGGTGTGAAGGGTGAGTTTTCTCAGTTCAGTGGCATCTCTTACATTTTCTGCTTCAATTTCAGATCCCAAATGTCCCTCTAGATACCACTGCACACACGAAGCTGGTGTCCACAGTGTGGGCTTGACATGGATCAATAAACTGCACAAATTCCTTGGTTCAGGTGAGTGAGGGAAGTGAGGAACAGATGAACATCTGCCAGTAACAGGCTGGTGGGTGCAGGTACTACTGAATCCCTCACCCTGCAAAGTGGATCTGATGCATCCTGACATGTCTCCTTGTAGATGAGGAAGACAAAGACAGCTTGCAAGAGCTGGGAGCAGAACAAAAGTGCTTTGTTGAACATATTCTTTGCACAAAACCACTGCCATGCAGGTAAAACCCAAACCCTTTCTCAATTGCTTTCAAACTGGGGACTTGTTTTGGGAAAAATTTATGATTTGTCATCTTTTGCGGATTTCTTGCCATTAAAGTGATAAAGTAAACTAAAAAGATTTCAAGCAATACAACTGAGCAATGTGTGTATCAGGATTCTTACTGCACAGTTAGGGTAGTAGCTTAAATTCTTGTGTTACTGCCTGAAAATCACCTGTCAGACCAGCAGAAATTTTCACTTCCATTTACCTGACCTTGGAGCATTTTCAAAAGAGTGAACGTGCACAACTTCAGGAACAAAGAACTTTCCTGACTGGGTGATTTTTGTGTTCTTCCCTTCAGGCAGCCTGCTCCAATTAGAGGATTTTGGATCGTTTCTGATGTCCTGGGGCCCACAATGATTTGCATCACCAACACCTATGAGTGCATTACAAGGCCTCTCTTGTACGTGGTTCTCAGTTGAAGTCCATGACTGCATGGAAAGCACCAAAAAAGGACATTCCTATATTTCACTTACTCTTTGATTGTTTCACGCCAGGCTTCTGCAGCTCTTAGGACACACAATGCAGTTTTGCTTTCTGAACACTCCCTGGCTGAGCACTAAAGTGTTACTGTAGTAGTTACTTACTGCTGATAAGGTGTTTGTAGGGGATGTAATTAATCAGATCACTTTTAGTGAGTATTAGGACAAATGTTCTTGATGGTATTGTTGGGATTCTTCAGTGGTGTGGATATTCATAATGGGCTACTGAGGTTATGTGTGCATGAAAGGGGAAAAAAGAAGTAGGATTTTAGTTGGTGCTTCCACTTACTTTCTTTGGAGGTGGTGGCAAAGATGCAGATTGGTGTAAATGTGCATTAGCACAATGAAATGAAATGAACACCTAGGGGGGAATGACACTATTTTCAGCTTATTTTTTGCAGCACATTGTTTAAGGTAGGACAGGTACCATCAGCAGAGCCCGTGTTAACATCAAGTTCTCCTACAGACCTTTTATTTGTTTCACTGTTTCCACACAGCTGGGCAGTGACCAGGCAGGGGACTTGTGATGGTCATGCTGCTGTTCCAGTGCCTGCCTGCCTTGTTCTGGAACTTTCTTCTCCTTAAGCCAGAGGATATTTATGGTTCTTGCTAGTTTGAGCCATGACCAAACAGGTGTGGGGATGTGAGCCTTACCTGCCCTGCTAGGGCTGGACTTACCACATAACTGAAACAGCTGCTTTTAGAACCCCCTGCAGTAACACAGGAACTCCACAGTGGAGGAGTTCCTCACTTCCAGCACCAGTTAAGCTCTGACCTGGTTTCAGTTTGAGTGCTGTGACTGTGTTCTCCCTTGTGCTGTTGTGTGGTAGAAGCACTGTCCATCCTGCCTCCCCTCCCCTGCTGTGCACCAGAGAGGACAAGGACGTGGCCGTGTCCCCCCTGCGCATCGTGGCCGAGTCGGAGCATTCCTTTGAGAAGCACATCCAGGGCATCCTGCAGCGCAGCTCTGCCAACCCCCTGCATCTCAAGTAAGCAAAATGTGTTTTCCTGGGGCACCTGAAGTGAGAACCCTTGGGAACAGTGTGTGTTGGCTAGCTCCTGATTGAACAGCACATTGCCTTGGGCATGGCAGTGCTGGGGCATAGCTCCTGCCACTGACTGGTGCCTGTGTCCCTGTGGGGATGGCACCCAGTCCAGTGATGGTGCAGGCTGGGGGGATCACCTGGCTCCAGTCTCCTGCTCAAAGTAGGGCTGCCTTCAGCTGCTGAGGTTCTCATTGCTTGGCCCATTGGGTTTGGAGTATCTTAAGCTACCTGGGGATTTTCTCATGTAAGAAAAATTATTTCTAGCAAAGGGATTTCATTGTAATCCCTCACTTTCATAAGTTTAATCTCTCACTTTCCCCCTGAGCCTTTACCATAAACACTGGAAGTGATTTAGCCTTTCAAAGGAACATGTTAGTAAGATGGCAAAAATCTCAATCTTAAGATCTGCAGATAAAGATGCTGCTCCTCCCCCTGAAGAATGCCTTCAGCTCCTCAGCAGAGCCACCCAGGTGTTCAGAGAGGAATATATACTGAAACAGGACCTGGCAAAAGAGGAAATTCAGCAAAGGTAATGTAAAACTCATAAAAATGTGCTGGCCAATGTCTCTGTGGCACAGCAGCACTAAGTACTGAGCACTCACTCTCCTCTGTGGGTCTAATCCTGGTGAATGGGTAAATGTACTAAATGTAAAACTAATAATGAATACCAGAACTTAAAACTGAGTTATCAGGAAAAGCAGGGGTGAGTTTAATCTCAGAGTTGATATCTGTAGTGGCTCACAGGGGAAGAAAAAAATGTAAACACACACATAAAATACTTTCCTCGTGTTGTCTGCCTGCCTAGGCCTGTGGGTGGCAGGAAATTTGACCTCAGCAGAGATCCTGACAAAGGAAAATTGCCTTAAGTCTCTGCTGCTTCAAATCATAGTTATTTACACTATACAGTTAGGACAAAATGGGAGTTTTTTCTCACCACTGCCCCGTTTTCAGTGTCTTTAGTTCTTCCCACTCCCAGCATTTTCTGTGTGGTGTAAATCCTGATTCACCTGGTTGCAAGTGGTTTTTTTGTTTTGGTGGTTTTTTTATGTGTTTACTTCAGAGTGAAGCTGCTGTGGGGACAGAAGAAGAAACAACTGGAAGATCTAAATTACTGTCGAGAGGAGAGGTGAGTAGAACCTGTCTCCTTTATCAAGTCAAACCTCAGGAGTGAGGTGGTGGTGGTGGTTTGGACAAGGCCCTGTGTGAAACAGGTGACAAGTGGAGGCGTTCTCAGCCACAACAAAGCCTGGAGGTTTGCTCCCTCCTCCAGCTGGCTTCTTCAGCTTCCTTGTCCTATTTCCACTCCCTGGCTTGTCCTGTGTGTGAATCTGAAGTAAGGAACTGCTTCTCCCTTGCCTTAAGGAAAAGTTTGCGGGAAATGGCCGAGCGCTTGGCTGACAAGTATGAGGAAGCCAAAGAGAAGCAAGAAGACATCATGAACAGGTAAGTGCACACAGGGCTCTATTTCACCTCACACCACCTGATGTTGAAGTTTACAGGTGTGATAGCACAGAGTGGCCAGGAGCTGCTGCACTGGTTTGTTACAAGACTGAGCTTCGGAAACTCCCTGTGCTGGGGCTTGGTGTGATTTGTCTGCAGGCCCAGCCTGAGCCAGCCCCATGCTCAGAAATGCCACCTGAGACCAGCTGGAAGGGGAAGGTGAAGCCCCTGAGACTTGGGAAGCATGGCCAAAGCACCAGGCTGCAGCTGTTTGAGCAGGGTACCAGGGAAGTTAACTCAGAGACATTTCTTGCTTTCAAAGGATGAAGAAAGTCCTTCGGAGTTTCCACTCTCAGCTTCCTGTTTTGTCTGACACTGAAAAAGACATGAAGAAGGAACTGCAGACAATCCATGACCAGCTGCAGCACCTGAGCAATGCTATCAGACAGGTGAGAGGGGGAATGACCAGGCTGGGAGGTTACTGACAGCTCCTCCCTCAGTGCTGGCAGACGAGTCCTGCCAACAAAGTGGTGCTGTAGTTGTGTTAATTAGCAACAGTGTACTAAAGAACAGAACCTTTGCACACACTGTAAACCCTCAGAGAGCTCCCCCTCCTCCGCCTGGCAGGGACGTTTCTTCTCTTTTTGGGAAGTGCAAAAGCAGGCAGGTTTGAACCCCAGAAGAACCAATTAATTGCAGTACAGCACAGCAGTCTGTAATTAACAAGCTTTCACTGTGGCAGGCAGGACCAGCACTGACTGGGGCCTTCTCTTTTCTCCTCAACTCCCAGGTGAAAATGAAAAAGGAATACCAACAGAAACAGATGGAGAAGGGGCGAAGCCCCCGCAAGCCCAGCATCAGCCTCAGTGCCTACCAGAGCAAGTGCATCCAGGCTGTCCTGAGAGAGGAGTAAGTGCAAGCTGGGCTCCTGAAGAACCTGAGCCCAGTTCAGGTGTCCCAGGTGTCATTTAAGCCATGCTGCAGGAGGGGCTGAAGCACAGGGTGTGCAGCTCCTGAGAGCAGCACTTTAGCAGATGTATGGAAGTGCATTTTGCCCCAGGATCCCAGGGCAGTCTGTAATCCAGCCTGGGATGACAGGCACTGCTCCCATTCCCAGCTTCTACCATCTGAAGTGTTTCCCTTCCTGCTTAGTTCTGTGCAGAAGGGACCTGCAGCCTTTTGACTTGCGTTTGTTTTTTGTTTTTGTTTTTTTTTTTTTTGCAGGGGAGAACACATCCGGGAGATGGTGAAACAGATCAATGACATCAGGAGCCACGTGAACTTCTGAGATGTCCCCAAAGAGGACCCTGCACTGAGGCTGGATGAGCTTTACCTGTCTCTGGTATTCCCCCTTGTATATTTACCACTTGTATGTTGAACAATACACCTTTTACTTATTATTTTGTAAAGAATTGTGAAATAAAATACTTTTGATATGACTCCTCATGTGCTGCAGTTTTTGTTTTTCTCACGGGAAGGGGACTGCTGCAGGTATTTTATATTCAGGGTGTTAGAGGGTGATACTTGCAGCTACCTCAGGAGTGGGCATTGCTGCTCCCTGGGGTTATCCTGGGACAGTCTCCCACCCTTGCTCCATCAGGGGTTCCCTGGGGGCAGTCTGGCAGGAGGCAGAGGAGAAAGAGCAGAGCCGAGCACACACACACTTCAGCAGCTTTTTTTAATTTGGAACACTTTCTCCATAAAGGACACACCTTCAGTACAGTTAACAAATGGTTACACTGGAATCCTGGAGACAGCAGAATTCTACACCCACGATTGCACAGGACACCAATGGCTTGGCTCACTGGAATGCAATATTGACTTCCAAACACTGTTTGCCTTTTGCAAAAGATGGCTCTGGAGTCCTTCTTGCCCTTGCAAGGCCAATTCAGTCTCTGCTGTAGACAGACTCTAGTGGACAGTTGTAGTTGTAGTCCCCCCCGCCCTTGGAAAAGGCGCCACGGTGAAGCTCAGGGGGGACAGGAGTTCCTGCGCTGCTGAAACGTGGCACAGCAGGGCTGGGAGGGAGCGGGTACCAGACATGCTGCAAGAACACTTTGTACAGGTTAAGACTACACAGGTACAGGAACGCAGACAGAACTCCATCTGGGCCCTGCCACAGCCTCCACCAACAGCTCACCCCATGTCACAGCCGAGCAGTGACACTGCCTGAGACAGCAGAACCTGCCCCGGCCCCAGCCCTGCTCCACAACAGCCAGAACTGGAAGGAAGAGCATTTGTTTTCTCGTGTTCATGAGCAGTAACACCAGAATCCATCATCCAGTGAGTATCTACACCAAGAGCTTTTCCTACATTTACAGTCTTTTAAATTTGCTCTGCACATTTGGCACACAGTCTTGTTTTGCTTTTAAAGGCCCCTTTCAGTTAGAGTTCAGCAGAAGCTCAGTTGCTGCTGAAGCTTTGCTGTCCTTCCCCAGGAGGGACAGCAGTTTGCAGGGAGCACATCTCCCACCACTTCTGTGAACAGCCAGGGTTCCAATTTCAAACTGAATTGTTTAAAAGTCTGACATTACAGCAGTTGGTGAAAAAAGGTGACTCGTGTTCCAACACCGAAGTGGTCCCAGCTGGTACTGAGACAGGAGCACAGGTGTTCGGGTGCCTGATGAACAGGGTGGTGAAAAGGAAAACAACCATGCAAGAACGGCCTGCCCGTCCTCTCCACATCAAAGGAAGCTCCTTCAGGGACTTTGTGCAGTGCCTGGTTCACAAACAAGGAAAAGCACAGAGTGCACAGCCCCTAGGCCTGCCGATCTGCCTTTGGAAACAGCTCCACTGGCCCTGGGGCTACCAAGGAGCCCAAACCACTTGCCCCATTCGCCTCTTTCCTGCCAGGCTGCAGCCATGACCTCACCCTGACACCAGCACACCTGGGGAAAGCTGTGTCCATGAGCCATAAAAACACACCAAGGAAAAGGCACCCAGCCCTGGAGCACGGGAAAGGCTCTGAGCCACACAGCCAGGGGTGTTCAGAGCAGACAGGGCTGCTGAGAACAGGCCAGACATGGGGAGCAGTAAGGGATGCTGGAAGGCCAGGAACAGCCCCTTCCCCTGCTCCCTGGCACTGGCACCATCCAGAAACACAACCAAAAACTATTTCACTGTGAGAGACTTCAAGGTGCAGCTCCTCAAGCGCTCAGCTTGCTGCAGAGGGTACAGGATGTGGAGGAGTTTCGCTGTGCAAGAGGCTTCCTTACACCTCCTGCACAGGTGAAGCAGTCACCAGTCACAGTAACTAACCCCATAACCAGTTACACATTAGTTTTTGCAAGGGAGGGTGGGAACAGAGAAAAAAAGCTTTCCTTTCTGTTCTGCAGCTCCTACTAAAGGCCTGTAGTTTTGTCTCCAAAGTCTACCCAGCCACTGGAAAACTGAATGAAAACATCTGGTCTTGAATTTATGCATTAGGACCTGGCTGCTGCCACCCAGAGTTCAGCAAATAGTGAGAAAGGGTAAAAAATCTCGTATCTGGTAGTAGCCAATTAAGACTCAAGCCACACTTCAACATCACCTTTATGTGAAAGTAAGTGTCATCTCTAGACATGACAGCTCTGCCATCTGTTAGTCATTACTAAGGTGGGAAAAATTACTTTTGGGTGTCAGGATTATGAAGGGAATTAATTGCTAGGATGAATAAAATGCTTTAATTCTTATAATGAGTGGCAAGGAATTGAGCTTGTATGATGCTTTTTTGGCTGTTTTTAAGGCATTCCTCTTCAAAACCACTGGTTCTTACTTTATGTCAGTAGCAGGATATACACTGCTAAAAATAGGATCTAAGCACTTAAAATATATAGTCATGTGCATTGCAGTTTGGAGCATTTTATGACATTTCTGAAGGTGATGAAGAAAAGCAGATCTCTGGCCAAGTATGCAAAGAAAAAACAGCAAGGAATGGAGGAAAAACTAAGAAGTTTTGGACAGTGGGATCTGCTCCTTCAGCCTCCTTTTAACTGAGTTGTAAAGAATTGGGTTTGTACCACCAGGATCATCAACACCTGCAACAGTTCAGGAATCCATCCAGCTGCATGCATGGAACTCCAGCAGTGCAGGAGGAGGAGGAGGAATGCTCATGTTACCTCTGGACATTTATAGAACAAGAAACCCAAAGCTGGCAACTGAGTGATCACAAGAATTTCCTGCCTCTGCTGCCACATTACTCAGTGTAATTTAACTGTCTGGGAGCAGAACCAGGGCACAGCACAGGAGCCACCACTAAGCAGTGCCAGGACACCAAGGAGCTGCACTGCCCCCTCCAAGCTGCAGCAGCACAATCCTGCAGCTCCTGCACGTCTGTGCCCTGACCAGGAGTGTCTGGGAGTGTCCCTTGTGTGCTGACACTGGGCTGACCCAGCAGAGGGGTCAGGAACAGCTTCATTCAGCACCTGCCCTCACACCTGGTGCTACCCCCAGAGCAGAGCACACCTGCACCACCTCAGGCCAAAGCTCAGACATGCACATGACTTTTACCAGCTTTTTTCTGTTTGGGTTTTTTGTTTGTTTGCTTGGTTTTGTTTTGTTTTTTTTCCACAGAGAAGGGATTCCAGGCACTGCTCACCTTTAGGAGATGAGAAACAACCGGTTGTAGCTCCATATTCTAAATTACATTTGTGAAAAGAGATTACAAAACAAGTGCATTTCTTGTGCTTTTCTTTCAGTATCTGAATTCAACAGAAAAATGGCAAGGAGTTAAATTCTCAGTACAGTGTTCTTTTTTTTGGATTAGCATTTATCTGTTCAGGAGATACACAGCTCACTCATATCCACATTTCAGCAGCATTCAGATTCTTCACAGAGCCAATGGTTTAAAAAAAAAAGTACTGAGTTACGAAATAAGATCAATATCCAGTGTCCTGCTAATAAAGTCATATTTTAATATAAAATATTCATACAGCATACTCTACACCTCATTCTCTCTGCTAGCTGAATACTGTTACTGACTATTCAAACAGAAAAACTTCAACCACTTTGCTCTTCAACGTTTTGGAGGGACAATACAGTTTCCAGCAGCTACTTTGCTCACAGTAGTGGGGGAAAGGACAGAGAGAAAGACAGGGGTATATGTTCCAGAACTCTATATTAGGTTACGAAGTCGGCTGAAAGAGGGAAGTTTTTCAGAATGTAAGGACTGATCCCACTCAGTGGAACACGAAACACTGCACTCATTAGTGTTTCCATTAGAAAGTTCTCCTTCCTACACTACAAGTCACCCTTGTGCTCTCTTCCTGCCCAGTACGAAACCTTTTTCCCCTCTAGAAACAAAACTTAAGTCATCGCTCCCCTCTGTTGTCTTCTGCTCTCTCGGTTAGAGTTAAATAATAATTAATGTTGCTAGAAAGATGAGTTAAAAACCCCAGACGCAGCCTCGGAGCCCATCAGGGTGTCATGTTTCAGGGAGCTGATTAATGTCCGTCAGTTTTGTGTCGTTCAGGATTGCACGGATCCTGTCCAGGGAATCTGCCTGCCGGATCCGCTCCAGCTGCACCTGCAGGGAACCAACACAGGCACCGCCGTCAGCGCCGCGCCCGCAGCTCACAGCCACACCCAACGGGGCCCCAACACCACCAGGGCCCCAGGAAAGGCAAGGTGTGAAGGAGCACAAGCTTCATTTGAGCCCAAGAATGAGAGGAAGGAAGCCACGAGTGATTTTACAATAAAGCCCCACTTTCAGGGGGCTCCAGCCACCACCAGCACTCCGTGTTTTGTCTCGTGTCCAGTCACTGACACTGGACTGGAAAACTGGAGATGTGCAAAGTAAACCTTCCCAGCAAGAACACAAAGGAGCAGCCCAACACGTGCCTTGGAGCCTCTCAAGATCACAGCCAAAATGCTCTTGGAGCAAACATCCCATTTCCAAACTCACTCCTTGCTTTGCTGATATCCAGTTTAAGCTATTTCTTGTCTGCTGAAAAAGGGCCCAGCAGAACTGTGGTGAAATCAATGCCAAGACAGCACAACTGATTTCTTTCTCACACTCAAACTTTCACATTCTTTGCAATAGAATCTGGGCTTTCAGTTATAAATCCCCAACTAGCATTTAATTGCTTTTTAGCCCTTCCTCTGAATTGCTGATAATGAATTTGGCCAGTGGACCCCTCACACAAGGGGTACCTGCTCAGGCTCTCACTGACAAGGCCAGGGAAGGGAATAACCCTGCCAAGAAACCACAATGCTCCTCTGATGATCATCTCACACTGTGTACAGTGCACATGGCACAAAGCATTGCTTAAACTGGAGCACAAACTGCTGTGCAATAACTGCTTAGGGCAGCAAGAAAACACAAAACACAGAGCTACAGTTCTGACTGAGCTCATACTGAAGGTTTACTAAACTACCTGCAAGTTGTGGAAGAGTCCACCACACATCTTCAAAGTGGTGGCTGTTTGCTCTAAAAACTGCATAAACCAGTGCCAGCAGACTTTAAAAAAACAAAAAATGAGGATGAGGACAAACAAGAAGCAACTCTCCTAGGCAGGATAACTCAGTCTCCTTTGTCCTACCAACTCCTCCAGACACAGAGCCAGAGAGGACAGATCTCTATTGTCCATCCAGCTAAACTGTGTCTAGTAAACAAATCTCCCACATTCTGGTGTTGATTTTCCAAGTAAACCTGAATGCCTGACTCAGAAAACGTGTACCTTGAATTCTGCTGGATGCCACTGAGGGCCTGGCCAAGGACTCCAAGGAGATGGGGCTGAAATTCAGCCCCTCCTCTGTGAGCAAAGCTGGAACATGAAGGGAATGCAAACTCTGGAAACACAGAGCCTGAAGGTGAGCCCAGTGCAGCCTGGCTTCCCCAGGACACTGACAGTCCCTCTGCACACACAAACTGCAGCAGAGAACAGCCTGACAAACCAGGGTCAGCCTCAGGGCCACTCCTGACAAAACACCTCCCCTCAGCCACCTCTTGGCATCTCACATCAACCACAGCTTCCACCTGGTGGAGGAAACACGAGGATAACAACAGAGACAATAGCAAGGACAAGATTTTTAGAGTGTATAGACAGAAAGCAGTGACTGTAACACAAAGAACCATTTCATATATTCAGATCAAGCAGTACCAGTTCCTTACTTTGTCCTTAAATATTTGTATCTGAATGATTTTCTATGAAAAGATCACATTGGAAGCATCAGGAGACGGACAAGGAAAAACACAGGTCAGGAAGAGCCATCATCTTTGGCTCTGTACAGTTTCTTCCAGTACAATAACTGAAAATTGGCTGGAACCAAGTAATCAGAATAGAATCCCAACAGCTTTAATAATAATATCATAGTAGGAATACCTGATCAGTTTATTACACTAACAAATTCTAAAGTAGATCATTAATACCAACATAAGAAAATTTACAACTGTTATTTCTTATTTTACACAGCTCTGGAGAATTAATGAAACTAAAGCAGCCCTTACACATTGATTGGACTCTCTTACCTGAAGTGTCTGAGAAAGCTTCACAAAGTCTCTCTGCACTTGCTCACTGACATCTAATTCAGTCTGCAACCGCTGAGCTTTGTTCTTCTCTTCAAACACCAGCTGCTCAAGGTTGGCCTGAGGAGGACAAGATTCTTTATGCTTGCACTGAATAAAAATCAGCAGCTCATATGAACTGATTAAAGCATGATACCAGAGGAAAGCAGCAGAGCACTCACAGGGCCTTGGCAACAAACTAAACCAGTCTTTCCACACCCCAGTTTTCCAAAGTACAAAGTCAGGGGCTAATACCCATTAACAGGTGCCAGCAGACTGGTTAAAGCATGAAAAAGCCCAAAGTCCTCTAACAGCACCATGAGCAGGGATCTCAAAACACAAAGGCAGAGTTCTGAGTTTTAGTGAAGTACGCTCATGGTAAGGGCAGTAATTTGCTGCTGGCAGTATAACTGTCTTGCTGCCCTGAGCTTTAGTCAGAGAAGTGTTGGGGGAAAGGGCACAAAAAACCAAAACCACAACAAGAGAGGGCAGAGAGTGAGTGCTCAGATCACAACTGATTCACCTGAGTGCTGAAGTAGAGCCCCTTCCTACAGCAACCACAAAAAACCATTTCTTCAAAAGCATCAAAGCATCCAAGCCAAGGTTTGGTCCTCAGGACACTCCACAGCAGGAATGTTCCTGAGCCTTCACGTGGGAGGGCAACCCAAGGGATGTGCAGGTCAGCAGCAATTCACACCCACCACTTTACACATCCCACTGAAAACAGGGGTGAGGATTTAAACCACATCCAAAGGACATTGCTGCCCTGCCAGTTTCTTACCAACATGCAAAAGCTTCTTTTTTTCATTCTTAGGTAGTGCCACATTCTCTGACACAGCTGCTCATCACAAAAGATGCAGATACACTTCACATCCAGACATCATAGCTACCTTTGCTGCAGTCTCCTTCTTCAGCTGCTCTTCTAGAGCGTTCTTTGCCTCCTGCAGACTCTCCAGCTGCTGCAGGTTTTCCTGGGAAGAACTTTCCAACTGTATAATAATAACGTTAAAAAAATTAATTACGCTTCCTAACATTTCCATCTCTCCCAGTCCCTCCATAAGAAGTCTCTTTCAGAAACTTAGGGGACTCAGGGCCTCAGAAACACACTTATATAATCTCTTCTAGGGACAGAGAAAACACCTGAATAACATCACTTTCTCTCTCTTTATTTACTTTTGGAGCTGGAGAGAAATGTCCAAACCTGACATATAGGTCAGTGTTAGGTAGTCTAGTATTAGTTAGGAATTAGTCAATCCAATATTTAGGTTATAGATTAATAAGACAGATCAAACACCTTTTAAGGAACAGAACTATGAATGTGTTCTACTCCTACATTGGCATCAATACAGGAAAGAGAAAAATAAAAACCTTTATTAAAAAAACCCACATCACCAAACCTAAAAATCCCACAGTGAAAGGGCTTCTTACCTGTTCCTTTTCCACTTTTATTCTTTCTAGTTCAGCTTTTAAACTGGAAATGGAAGCTGAAAAATAAGAATATTAAAACTTAAATGCAAGAAACACAGGAAATTGTTCATACCCTGTTTACTTCTGTTAATATTTAAAGGAGAATTAAGCTTATGTTACATCAAAGGTACCTCAAAAACAAAGAAATAATTGTACTTTTGTTTTCAGCTGCACAGCTTTGGTGTCTCTGCTTTCACAAGCAGACAGTGTTTAGAATTCAGGTAAGTCTACTACCAAATCAAGTCTTTGTGCAGCTTGTTAATTTCTTATATTCCTATTTTGAGACTGTTTCACCCCTGCTCACCTATTTCCTCTTTGCAATTCTCTATTTCCAGCTGTAGAGTTTCTTCTATATTTTCTTTCAAATACTGTTCAGCTTGGATCTGTTCTTTCAAGAAGAGGATCTCTGCCTTCAGCTTCTCCTCGAGGTGATCTGCTGCTGTCCTCACACTGATGATGTCCTCCCGGTACTTGAGGATCAGCTCCCGCAGCTCCTGGGTCAAGGATCAGCAGAGATGTGCATTTTGCTGTGCCCCACCCCAGCACTGGGGTATCTGCACAAGGACAAAGCTGTGCTGCCCCAGGGCCTGTCCTGACATCCCAGACCCTGCTTCCAGCAAGGAATTACAGTCACAGTCTGCTTGGCCACAGGAAATGAGAACAAGATTCACATCCCCACGGGTTTATGATGCTCCTCCTGCCCCTCAGCCCCACCCAATCTTTTAGGATTAAAGGAAGGGAGTGGCCATGTGAAAGGGGTGGTAAGGCTTATCATTATTCAAAGCTTTGGATTATTGCTGGTCTTAACTGGGCAGAAGTGACTGATTTCACTTGAATTGCTGCATCAGTACAGTGGGGCCCTGCTGACTGAACACTTGTGTGATCAGTTGGAAAATGCAGCTTGAACTGGCTGAACTGGGCCAAACCCACACTCCACTGACCACAGAGCAGCTGTCAGGCCACAGTTAACTGGTGTTACAATCCATCCACACCCTGAAGCAGCCATGGCACAGAGGGATCACACCACTGGCATGATTTGTCCACCACAGATTTAGGGTTAAAATGCCAATTACTGTTCCTTGTGCTATTTGAGAGAACTTTTTGATAAAGAATAATATTCCAGTGAGATCAAGTCACAAGCACTGTTGGTGTTAATGATTTAAGAATGTTTTACCTCTGCTGCTTCTGGTAGAATGAAATCTTCAGCCTGCTGTAAGGACACATGCAAGCTGTGTTTTCCTTGAAGACTTTCATTATCTTTTTGCAGTCTCACCAACTCTTCTGACACTTGCTCCCTTGACTGTGTCAGGACAGCCTACAATGCAAAGAAAATCATAAAATCACACTTAGGGTCATGCTCAGATCTCTTCTGCCCCATTTACTACCACTACTTTCAGAAGTCTGGTGAATTGATATTCTTTGTAAAGAAGGGGAACAAAATGATGCTGTGGATCAACACAACCAGTTCCCTCTTGCCTGGCCTATGCACCAGAAATAAAGGCAAGGTCAACCTTAAGTGTCCAGGCAGAAAGGAGCAAACAAGTGATAAATACAGCTTTGTTCAGTCTCCCACCTTCCTCCTGTGTTTATCCATTAGCTGGCTGTGCTCATGGAGGGGAAGGAGAGTGGGGAATCACAGGTGCTTTCAGGAGCTGGCAGGGATGTGTATTAACACCACCTCAGCACTCAGCTGTAAGAGCAGGTTATCCAAAAAGCCTGAAACATTCACCCTGACACTTTCCAGCGTGGGTGTCTGCCTCCCACTGTCCTCCCAGGAGAGCATCAGAACAGCTGATCCCATGGAAAGAAAAAGGATGAAGAGGACATGGCTTTGCCTTTGCTTGCATTACAAAAGAAAAAAAAATCCAGTGGAGTTTTCCAAGAGGAATGGAAATGGGGAACCAGAGACTGGAGCAATGGCAGGAGCTGTGTTACAGGGGAGCAGCAGGAGAAGCAGACTCAGATTAACACATTTCCTGAATGTCCTGCACGTCCACCAGACGTGTTCTCATGCAGAGCATCTCTGCCAGCAATGTCCTGATGTGCTACACACAATCCCAGACCCCAAAAATGCAATACTGGGGTTCATGAGGATGAATTCTCTTGGTCCCCCACAAATGCTGTGCCAGGGAGGAAAAAAGAAGAAACCTGATTCTGATATAGAAGGAATGAATTACTCTAAGGAAGTCAAACTCAGTTCTAGAATATGAGGTCCTCTTCCTATCCTCTGGCTTAATTCCAACAAGCTGCTCAAAAATAGTTTAAAAAAATTAAGTTCCCATACATATCTCTCCCTGGGTGTTAGGGCTGCTATTTTAAGTCTGACTTGCAACAACATTGAGCATTCATCTCTAAAACCTGAGAAAATATTCACTAATGATGGTACTTGTGATGAATCCTAAAACAGAGTCTTGAGAAAATCTACTGTCTTCATATTTGAGGTGAAGTTAAGATACCAAAGAGACATGGAATTAGATAATGAATAAAGGGAAGAGAAGCTGGCCAGTGATCTCCTGAATGTGCATGACCACAGACAGCAGCACAGAATGACACAAACTGCTCCAGCTGCAGCACTGGCCATCAGAGCTCACTTGACCAGGCCCTTTGCAAGTGCAGATGCTCAGCCCTCTCCAGCCAACCCTGGCTGGGCAGACAAAGCCTTTTACAGACACACTGAGCCCCCAGGCTCAGACAAACAGGGCTGCTCACGGAGCTCTGGAATTCACCTGTCTTACCATTTGCTCCTGGACGCTTCTCTTGGCTTGCAGAAACGCCTGCTGCAGCTCACTGAGGAAATTCTCTGACTTCTGACACTTGGCCATGAGCAAGGAGATCTTAAAGAAAGAAAACACAGACAGACATGTAAGAAGTAAAGCATGGAACAGATTCTGAAAAAGAAATAAGTTCTCCTGCCTGTTATCATTACTAATAGGTACTTAGAAATTTCAAACTCAACCTCTGAAGTTTATGTTAATTCTTCACTCAGTAAAGCAGCTCCAGGCAGTAAGAACAGATGCTGTGTTTCTGCACCAGCAATATTTTTAAATTCTATTTCCAAAACTCTGAACCAACAGTTAATTCTAATCAAATTTATATGTAAGCCACTTCAGAGACACTGAAGGGAAACTGAAGAGCTTTTATCTAAGTTTTCAGCATCTTTTGAATTTTTGTACCTTTCTCTGAAAGCAAATCTCCTTCAAAAACTTTACAAGTCATTCCACAACAACACATGTAAGATTAATCATTACTTAATTAACAGCACCCTGGTACAGGCAGAAGAACATACAAACATATTCCTGTTGTCTCAGCTGGACTTTGCCTAATGACTGTTTCCTTAGTAAGAAAAAATACTGGGTGGGATGGAAGAGACAAAGTTCCAGCCCAAGTGAAGTAAATTCAGTTTTGTACACAGCATGTACCTACTATTGTAAGCTTTAATAGGCCAAAGATGATGACATTTTTCCTTTTTATTTTTGACTATGACTACCACCCATTATATTTGGCTTCATTGCTCCAGAAGAACACATCTCAGAAGTAGACATCTCAGACTGAACAATCTTTCCAGTGGGCTATTATTTTAAAGGAGTTCAGTGCCTATTTTGGCCTGCTCAGCTCCTCATTAGTGCATTCTTCACCATAAGTGCATTAACTGGGTGGCAAGTGTTGGTAAGAGCAGGTGGTGGAACAGAACCACTCTTCAAGCAACAAGGCAGTGCCCAGAGCACAGGGCTCTGTTTGCCTGTTTGGCTCATTTCAGACACAGGTCACTCCAGGCTGAAACATTACTCAAACTCCTACTGCCACTCTGTAATGGATTTCATGATTAGAGATGATATTTTAAGGCCAAAATTAGGTAATAGAGTATTAGAGACACAATAGATTTATCTAGAAACTGTGGCAGACTCAGGTGGAGCATAACTAACCCTAAAAATTCTCATTTGTGTTGCCTCTACAGCCAGTAGCCCATCCATATCTAACAAAACACAAGTTCTTGTTAAATACTTTTGAAGACAATTTCATCATTCCTGGATGTCAATTACCAAATCCTTGTACCTGATTAGAGGAGTCTTCAGCACTTTGTTTCATGTAATCCTCCAACTCCTGTTTGTCTTTCATTGTCTTTTCCAGCTGGTCATTAGCCTGCCTCAGCATCACCTGCAGCTTTTTCACCTGTGTGGTCACAACAAAATTAATCCATTTTCCATTCTCTTGGGGAGTATTCATTTCCTGAACTCCTTCACCCCTCAAACCACAACATAAAATCCCTCAAAAATCCTATGCAACCCAGTTGTTCCTTTGCTGTTGAAGCAGCCTCCAGCAGATTATCCCTCTAAGGAAACATGGGACATCAAACTGCACTGGACCATGGCCATGTAATGACTTCAATCACTTATTTCAAAGCAGAATGTGACTCATGCCTTCCACACCCATCTGAAAATTGTTCTTTGGTATATGGCATGAAACAAATATCCTCCAAGACTTGAAAGTCATTTTATGCTGCTAGGATGAGGTCCTTTTCTGTTAACAGTTCTTACAATATCAAAGATAATAGAATTTAATGCATGACAAGCATTTTAAAACATAAATTATTAAAGATACTGACTTCAGCATGGGCATAATACTTTTTATAGAACACTGCCTTTACTGCATGGTCTTGCAGCATCAAATAAAGGGATTCTTCAAGGTGAATCCCTAAGAAATATGTACATGTTGGTGCTCATGACCACACATGAATAACAAATCAAGTTACGTCAGTAACATGTCAAGTTATCCAGCATGTTGATATTGCTCATTTAAAATCAGCAAATAAAACAGCAGATGGTTCTTTGCTGCACCTTTAGTAGTTCAAAAAGCTGCAAAAGCCTGGCTAAAGCAATGAGAGAAATCCCACCTGATCTCTGGTCTCAGCCTCTTGGATCTGGATCCCTTGCAACTGCTTCTCATAATTGGAGCACATGTCACAGCGCCTGCCCAGCTTGTTCCCTGCATTCTGCACCTGCAGAACACAGAGTCAGCACCTGCCAGGAGCCCAGGGAAGTCTCCAGGGAGTGCAGGGATGCTACACACACTCAGGGGTGTTGTGTGGCCACAAAACATTGCAGACAAAACAGTGGCAGAATCATGTAATGGCAGGATTGAGTTGCTCTAAAAGTGAAGGATAACTCAAATCTGCTGTTGGGTATCAGCTTTTCCTGCCATGGGTCCCACCATTAGCACAAAAAGCCATGACACAAAGAGTTCATCAAGTCACCACTGTGTCCTTTTGACCAACAGAAACCAAACAGGAGAGAAGAAAATAACAGTGTTGGGGTGAGCAGCAGGGAAACCAAGAGTAAACCTCCTGTCATTCTGGACCTGCAATGGTTTTGGCCAAGGGGACAAATGGAAGTTTTATCAAAGTTCCAGCTGCAGGTCAAGTTTGAGCTGAATCTGTATTTGTATCTGCTGCTCCATGTCCAACCCACAGCAAGAGGCATTTACACCCCACTGTGTGCTCTTGCCTCCAGAACACGTGGGAAGCTGCATTTCTGTTCTGGATTCTGAGACAGGGCTGAAGTAAAATGTCATCAAAACATCAACAGGGCAAGGAAACACTCAAGAGTAGGGATTTAATTCAGCTCTGAGCTCAGGATGCTGTAATTTCTCCAGATACAGCAAATCAGTAGGAAAACAACAACAACAACAACAATGCAGCAACTTTACAACAGGTTTGGAGAGACCTCCTCAGCAATGATTTGCACCAAGTTAAATTTCAAGAAATTGAGAAAAAAAGAATCAGTAGTTCTTCATTTCATCTGTCCTTCATCTGGCCTTTTCTTCTTCACTACATTCTTATATATATTTTTTTTGCCCCCATCTTGTCTCCCTTCTCACCCAGTATGGATTATTATCTCCCCCCACCTTTTCTTCCCCCTAAAGTGCTGCTCCTTGGCCTCTTCCTCTGAAAGAGAAACCACAGGAAACCCCAAATACTCCCCTTTTCAGCAAGAAACCAAATGCAAGCTCTGAATTGGCATCACATAAAGCTGCTGAAAAACTGACAGGCAGAACACCCAGAAGCAACAATTTCCTTGGTCATCCACAGTGCAACCGGCCCAGGGCTTAATCTAATCTGCTGCTTGTTGCTCTCAGAAATGGGTTTCTGATGATGCAAGTCCCCAACAATTTCCTGGAGCCTCTCTGTGGCTGCTCATTTCCTAAGTGCCCCCCGTGCACAGCCCTCAGCAAACACCCCTGGCACACAGAGCAGCACCCCCAGCTCTGCTGCTCCTCTCTGCCCTCTCCTACTCATCCCCAGCTCCACTATAATGCCCTTTCCTCAGCTTCCCATTTTCTCCTATTCTTTAAGTTCTCCCACCTTTTTCCACCCTCTTAGACAACACTGAGTTCAACAGCCACCTTGCCAGACCCTCCTCAAAATCCAAAGCATCTTGTGTTTCGTGAAGCTGCCTGTTCCACGAGCAGGGCAGTTCATACACCCTGCACTGGATGCGTTTCACCTCCAGAAGCACTCCAAGAGGGGAAGTGAGCAGCTGCCCTGGATGTGACCTCTTCCTGTCACACCTGGCTCTGGGCACAGGTGGCAGAGCTGTGGACTCACCTCCTTCTGCAGCAGGTTCCACTCTGTCTCGCTGACCAGGCGGTACCCGCTGGGGGACACGTAAGCACTTTCCACGCCCTGGGTGACACTGGAGAGCAGGGAAGCAGTCTCTTCTTGCTCTGGTGTCATTGCTTTGATTGCTTTTTCCTGATCTTTGGTCAGCATGAACCCGCTGGGCATTTGCAGGGATCCAAGGGAAGCCGTATCAAAGTTCTCAGATGCTGAATCTGCTCCGACAAGTGGTCCAAAATCTGACTCATCCAGGTTCCCAGCAGATTTTGCTTTGTTGTTGTATCCTAAAGCTTTGGACTGTAGGGATCCAGACGTGCCCAGACTGTCTGTTGACTGTGCTCTCCGCAGTCCATCTTTAAACATATCAGTGTCTGGTTTATTGAAGGATTCGCCAGAGGAAAGAAGCAAGTCTGCATCCAGGGAATGGACTGAGCCATGGGTGCTATTCACATGCACCTGGAATTGAAAATCAAGGAATAAAAGCATCATTTACTCCATTTTAGTGGCACAGGAGGAATGCTGGACACTAATTACCAGGCATGGCAAACAGAAGTTTAAATTCCTTTGGCAAGAACATCTGCTCTCTAAGTTTAAGGTCACAGAGGAAGGGAGAGAAAACTGAAATGAACCAGCTAGAATCCAAAAACAAACAAGACAAGTAAAAAAAAAAGTCTTCTGTTAACACAGTGGTTCTGTAAGACTACCTTCCTGCCAGACAAGCAGGGACATAGTCACCTTCCATCTTCCAATATTTGAGGCAAGATGCTTCCCCTGAAGAGATGTACTTGCAACATCCCCTCTACAACCATAATCCACACAACAAAAGGCAGATACTCCACTTGCAAAAGGAAATTCAGAAGTCTTTCAGAAACCAAAACACTTTGCATTAACACAAAAACAAACACAGAAAAGTATACTTTAAAATCTACTCTATACCAACAAGTATATGTTGTTCTTCTATTTTTCTCTTCTGCTTTGAGTGTCTGAAAAAAAATACCAAAGTATTTTCTTCACAAGGTTATTTGTACATTAAATAAAAAGGAAAGGGAAAAGGCTCAACTTAGACACAAAGGCATCCTGGGGAATGCCAGCACCAAAGGCCACACAAATTGTCCTGTGATGTGTATCAGGCACATGGAGCCTCTCGATCTATTTTTGTTTTTTTGTAGCACTGAAAAGAGAGCAGTAATGCTTTATTTAAAAAGCACATGACTGCTCTCAAAATACCTTCCAAAATATTATGCACTTCTGCTTTGCCATTAGACACATAAGGAAGTAACACTGGAACCAGCCTCTTGAGAAAAATTATCATTTCTGAAATAGGTCCAGAGACCAGCAGGCTGCTGGCACTTCCTATAACAGCTTGTAACCTATAATATATATATATATATATATATTATGTACTACTGTTTTATGACTGTTGTAAATACCTTGTTTTAATCATTTTTAGGTCTAAGATTTATATTTGCACGTATATATACAAGTTCATAGTAAGTTTATCAAGAGAATATAGACTTACATAAAACTGCATTTTCAGGCTACAGCTGTTCTGTGATAACCAAAACAATATTAACAAATCATCTGTTTGTATTGCAAACTGCCCAAGAGAGATCTTAGAAGTTATAAAAATTATAACAAGTTGTAAGGACTGATGAAGAATATGGCTGATTACAACATATAAAACATATTCTGAACAACTAAAAAGGTCATAAATATCAAAACCAAACACATATACAAACACAAACCTCTCTGAAAAATTATGCTCCTTCTCAAAATACGAGTTTTCTATTAGGCATAAATCTTAGAATCAAATAAATGTTGTGAATGATGGACTAAAGAATATGCTGTGAACTGAGATCAAAGAAAACATCAGAACAGAAATGTTTGTTCCTCACCAATGTGCCTCATTTGCATATCTGGACATGGAAGATACAAGGCTAAAGAGTAGAACTAGATCTCAGCCACATTTAGATCTCATGATTCTGAACATCTTTCTCCATTCTGAACTGTTACAAATCTTTGATAAAAATAAAGGAATTACTTCAGAATACATATATTAAAGTATAATCTTTTTTTCCCCTTCAAAAATGATGAAGAACCAGGCAAAACACTGGCTCACTCTGAAAATTCTCAACTCCCTTGAAGGTTAAATAATCCCTATAGCACAAAAACTTGGTGAGTTTTTATTAATTTTTCCTTCATTTGACTCACAAAACCAAAATGGACCCTGAGAAATGACAAGTACAGAATTCAACAATTTGGTTACCAAAGTAGCTACAATACTCTTGCTCAATGTTTAGATATAATTGGCTTAATCCTGAACATTTAGGCGTGTTAGAAAGTGCTTAGAAACCCCAAGAGAATCTACCAGCAGTTAACCTCCAGAATGCAAAATGTAAATTACCATTTTTAATGGCACCTCTCAGGATGGTGCAGTATTATCTTCCAATCTTAATTAGGATTTATAGATTCAACTGCAACTCCCAGGGTTTTTTATTGCCTAGTAAGATTAGAAGCTACAGACAATAGAGGGCTCTCACTTTGCATTTGTATTTGCAATGAACACCCTGAGGAAAGCCCAAGTGCAAGTGAAAGATTCTATTGTTTTACCTCTTCATTAGAGAGCTGAGTAAGGGTTTCTTCAGGGGCCAGAGAACATGAAGCCTTTGTTTCATCATCTGAATCTTTTTGCTTCTCCTCCTTTCTCTTGCTAAGCCTTTGCTGATCATCTTCTTCCTAAAAATCAGTGGTCAACAGAGCATACACAGAAAACAGGATTCAGTTTTGCCACAGCAGTCATGACATCAGCTTTCATGATAAACTCAGCTACAAAGAAGACACTGAAAAGCATTATTTTGGTTAAAATCCAGAGGTTATCACATAAACATTCTTTTAGTTAATAAATATAGTGTTTATTTCACAAGGCACCCAAACTGACTTAAGTGAGAACTTTGCAAGTTTAGTGGCTGATTCATGTTCTAGAATGATTTTATTTGAAAAGTATGTACCTAGTTTAAAATTCTAATTATAAAGGTTAGCAAGTAACAAAACTAGCTGGTACACTGGCTATTGTATAGAATATATAACATCTCTACACCCCCAAAGGACCCATTAACAGCCATTACACAAGCATGAACATTAAAAAAGTGAAACAGGAAGTTCCTTGATCACTAGATTATGAAATATAAGCAATCAAGAAACAAACATAATAGATTACTAAGTTATAAGTATGTACAATCACTTGCATAAGATAATTTAAAATGAAAGTCTTAATTTACGCCTAGGATCTGTACTGGAAGACTGAAAACACCTAGAAAGAAGTGAAAGCTGCTGACATCCTTAACCCAGACATTTTGCATCACAGATGACTATTTCTTCCTCCAAGATTAATTTCTTAGTTTTTCATTTAACTGTTGGCAACATTAGAGTTCCTATATACACCAATATTAAAATACTTGTCCAAATGGGGTCTGTTATAACAGTCAGCTGTCATTGAAAGGGCAGGTTTCAGTTAAAACTGTCAGTTCTCATTTTTTGAGCTATTACCACCCTTGCCTCCAACATGTCATTTCCACACCTGTTACACCACAGTAAAGCTACAGTATTATAAAAAAAAAAATAAAAGCAAAAAGAGGAAAGCAGCAGGTAACCTGATCCTTTTTTTTCAGCTCTTCCACCTGCCGGAGCTGCTCCGAGGTGAGCACAATCTCCATCCTCTGCATGTCCCTCATCAGCAGCCGCTGGGACTCCAGGAACTGGTCATTGGCTTTCTGCCACGTGTGCTTCAGCTGGTTGTGCTGCTGCCTCTCTTGCTCTAGGAGATGGCAAACTATGCAAACAGAGAAAAAAATCCTTCTGAAACACAAGTGTTTAAATATCCTTTCCAAAGAGAAGCATTTTCAGCAATAAAAGTAATTATTGGTCTAATTGAGAACAGTCAGGCTTTGTTCAACAACTATTTAGGTTAATAAGGTCTTACTTCAAATACCACTTTCTTAATTGCCAAACTTGGCTTGTGATTAGGGATGTATAACTGGCAGTTCAAGATTTCCCAGTGAGAAGACGAATGCCTCAACTTCATTCATGAATTCTAACAGTTTTGGGGTTTTTTTAGTGCTGGGTTCAGAAGACTGCCTTATACATCCCCATTTACTTCAGCAGCAGGTTCTGGTTTTCACTCCTCTGCAGTGAGCCTGGGCTGCAGTGCCCTACAGGGATATTTCCACACTCACTGCAGCACTCAGCACTGCCACACCTCAGGGAGCCAGGTCTGTACATTATGGAAATAAGGCTCAGAATTATGCACTATGTAGAAAAATACAATACACACCTAAAATAACTTCAGCAAGAATGAAGCTTGCAATGCTTTAAGAACTTGGCAGATATTCTACAACAAGCCTTGAGGGAATGAATGGTTCTGTTGTTTTCCTGTCATAAGGGAACTCCACATTCAATTCTTCTGCAAACATTTTATGGCCTTTCACATTTAAAAGTGCTGCTTCCCCCTCCCAATTTCTTTTACTCAAGTTCAAGGAAGAAACTATAAAAGAATTCACAGCTGCACTGGGTTTTGCATCCTCAGTGGAAGAAAGTCAAAGGACTATTGGTAGGTAGATACCTTCATGCAGCTCCTTCCTCAACTTCTCTGCATCTTCTTGCAGGACTGATTTTTGTGTGTTGAGAACAGCCACATACATCTCCAAGTCTGTCCTACACGACTTCTCAGCTTCTAAATAATGGTTCAGTTCTTTAACCTGAATAAAAAGAGGGAAATAACCAGCTCAGCAAGGGAACACTCTCAGACATTTCCTTTTTGATGGAAGTTATAGTGCTGCCTGTTCAGGTAATGTACAGGTGCTGAAGGACCAGTTTATTTGCAGAAATCACAAAAAATTCAACTACCAGTGTGTAAGTAGTGCTTGTAATTACTTCTGAATAAGTTACTTATTAAAATTCTGCTAAGACAAACCTATCAGTGTATCACAGTTACAACAGCTGGATCACAGCAGCAGCAGCACTGAGCACAGAGATGGTAAAAAGGGAAATATCTCAGGAAAGCAGATAGTGATGTGATCACTTCACTGTGAAGTAATCAGTGCTGATAGCCAGGATCTAAATAGCTGACAAGTGCTGATAAGCCAAGAACTCCTTAGTTCAAAATAGAGTAATCATTAGTAGTCAGTAAAAATGACCATGAGGCAAGCCTGAAGTAAGTCTAAGAAGAGAGAGAACTTGGGGACAGATAAGAAACGAAACTTTCCAACCCATGAAAGACTGTTGCAAAAAGGAAGGTAAATCTATCAACAAAGAGCAACTGTATCAAGAAATACTGAAGAAATATATTTGATTTTTTTTCTTTTTGGTTTTGTTGGGGTTTTTTTTAATAGCAAAGCTAACAAAGAACTGACATGAGTGTCCTGCAGAATCTCCAGTGAGAACCTTTTAAGACAGGGTTACATAAATGTCTGTCAGGTGTGATGCTTTGAGAAATAGATTCCATCTTGGAACAAGGAATAAACTGAAATATTTCTTTATGGCACTATTCAGTTTTATGGTTTGCTGAGTCAGAAATCACAGGAGGTTTTATCTTAGAGAAAGCCAAAGCCTTCAGGCAATTCCTAACAGGCTGCACAGAGCTGCTGTTCATCTTCCTCAGCACAGCACGGGCCGCGCTGACGCCAAGCCAGGGCTCAGGGCAGCCTTGGGCTGTGACTGCCACTGATGGTGGGGACAGCTTTCCTGCCCTAGGACACCAAACCTTCCATCTGCTACCCTTTAAGCCTTTCAAATGGGAAAGTCTGCTTTGTGGCTCCAAGTGTGACAATAACCCAGAGGCAGGTGGTTGGGAGAGGTGCAAAGCAGATATTCTTCTAAACCCTTTTCTATTACTAGTAGACCTGGAGCTGTGCAATTTATTCTCAACCCAGATCCCACACACGCTGCAACTCTCAAAACAGAAAGATGCACAAATGTATTTAGGCCAAACATGACATTTGAGCTACAGGAGACAAGAAGGTCACGAAGAGTTTCCCAAGACACCTTTTTTTCTCTTATAAAATTTGACTTGTCTGCATCAAAGTAGCATGCTGCAAGATATAAATCAGGATTCAGTTAGAGCTCCACCTCACCTCTGATGCTGCTTTTATTTTTTCTTCAGCTTCTGCCAGTTTCTCCTTTAGGGCTGCAATCTCTTTCTCCATGGGCATCACAACCGAGCGCAGCTTCTCGGCATCTTCCTGAGCCTGAAGTGAAGACAATAAATTGTTACACATCACCAGAATTTTCACAACAGTTCCCATTATTGAAGACATTTGGAGAAAATCTCTACATCAACAAAAAAAAAGCTGACTAAACTTCCACTTTCAATGCTCATCTTACTGCTATTTATTTAGTTCAGCATCCATCTGTCTGACAATGGCTGATATTACTCCATTTACAGAAGGCAACTAAATTTTAAATCTATGTGTGGGTTAAGCCACAAATACCTGTTTTAAGAGAGAATGTTAGCAAATCTATCACTCTTGATGTCAGGGAGAAAACGTATGGATCAAACATTTAAAAGAATGTGCACTTTTCCATTATTAAAGACCTAACTGTCCCGCAACCTGCTGCCACATAGCACATATGAAAAAATTCAAAAGAAGTGCATGATGAGGTACAGACCATGCAGTTCTATTCAAAAAATTAAAAGCAAATGAAGCTGCACAGTAATGCCTGTGTAGCTCAGTTCTCTTTTAGAAGATAATTTTTCAACTTTATATTACTACTGATGCAGCATCAGGTTTTGGTGTGACCGTACTGAATATTTCAAATTATATATAGACAATTTATCCCGTGATTTCTTTCAAAAAGTAGTTCTGAGAAGATCAAACAGCAGCAGAATTAGAGGTTTGTTTCAAGGAATGGAAAAAAAAAGAGAAAGACAGGTAAAAATAGCAAGAATTCAAATAAGAAATAGCACTCAGGTTCAAAACCAGAACTGCATGTTAACATGTGGTCCTGACATCCTCATTTCTTAAATGCTCTGCCTTTCCTTCAGGGATGCACTACAGACTTTCCAAGTGAAAGGAGCAGCTCCCACAGACTCCCCTAGAGCCAGCAGAGCACTCAAATTCTCTCTGCAGTCCAACTCTTCCAGGCACAGAGAACTCCAGCATTCTAATTTGGGCTGGCTTTGTGCATGAGGCTCAGAAAGCTCAGTTGTTCTCTGTCTTCTGCTGGAAGAACTCAGCAGGGGAGGGAGGGCAGGGAACTGTGCCCCAAAGCTGGAGTTTCAAAAGATGACACCTTTCATAACCTCATCAGCAAAGACAGACAGTAAATGATAACACTCATATCTGGTTTTAAAACTAGACTAGAATGTAGGTTCTAGAGGTTACTCATTTGCCTTTCAGTTTCTGGTGAGCTTATTGACAACTGTATTCTGAGCAAGACTTTCAGGAAGAGAAACAGAAAATATTTTTAACCACTGAAGTTTTCCAACTTAAAATTAATAGACAAAATAAAATGTTATCACAATACCTGTCAATTATATAAACACTACAATTTTAAAGCTTTACAGAAAATTCTGAACCCAACATCAAATTAAATTTCTTTCCATTTCATTTATTTCTGCTACATTTTGTCACTGCTGGAGTACCAATAAAAATCGTGAGGAAAGCAAGGGATGTCACCTGGCACTGAATTCAATACCAGGGACATGTGACTGTCACACACACCCAGGCCCTGGTGCTTACAGCCAGTAGCTCAACAGTCACATTTTTCAAACAGATGGGAGCAGGAGTTCCACTTTTGACATCGCTTTATATTTCATTTATCATATCAGTTCTTTTCCTTCAATGTTATCTATAGTTGATTTATATGGACTAAATACATTCTTTATTAAGCCCCACATTCTTTTCTAATTATTCAGGATAACTGCAGCAATATTTCACTGCCAGCCTGGTTTCACATGGCTCACCACAGAACACAGAGCAACAAATGTGCCTGTGTTGGAACCAAGCAGTTCAGAGAAACAGTCAGAAAGTTCTCTGAAAGCAAAACCAGACTGTGAATAGCAACCAAATGGAAAGACAAAACTGTATCACATTCCACATACAGAAAAATTACGCCAGCTTTTACTGCTTGGTAAACAGAGCTGAAGTTTGACACTGTGGCTGCAACATATTGTAAGGATCCCTATGAAAGGTCAGTGTGATCTTGAGCTAAACACTCAGAACAGCTTCTCTCTGCCAACAAAAGGAGTGCTGGGCCCTGGGTCTGCTCTTGGATATAAAGCAGAATTACTGAGACTCCAAAACTGAGGTTAAAGCTCAACCTTTTAATAAAATGAGACTATCTGTTGTGTTGAAAAATGTTACTTACAGATACTGTCACGTGGTAAGAGGTGCCACAGCACCAAATTTCCTGTGCTAAGAGGTGTTATTCAGACTCTTCTAGAGGTGTGTTCCTTCTAACTTATTATTAAACTTAACTTGGCTGTACATGGCCACAGTTCTACACACGATCAGCTCATCTTTACTCATTCCTTAAGCAAAAACCAAGCACCCAAACCACTTCTGCTCCAGCCAAACCTGCTTCCCCCAGCACAGGGGCTGCAGAACACAGAGGGACCTGCAGACCACAGCAGGAAAATGACTCCAGGGAGAGATAATGCTAGAAATGAGTCCAAGTCATTTTCAGAGGAACAAACACCTGACTGGAGAAATCCCAAGTAACATTATACCTGAGCTTGTTCTCTAAAAACAAGATAAGCGGAAAACACACAGACAATTGGAAGATTTCTCTTTAAAACAGGACTAAATCATTTAGAAGTCCTCTAAATTTATCCTACTGTTCTTCGCCATTACCAACAAAAATAGCTTACTGTATATCAGATTTTATGGCCAACTCTGTCACAGAAATCTGATTACTCTCCCCTTCCAATTTCCCTCTCCTGACTAATAAGCACAATTCCTAACAGGAGCCTTGTACTTTCCTGCTCTCTCTGTACACAAAGACTACTCTGTAGACTTCTGCTACTCAGAGTTTGACACAACTGTGCTAAGAAGAGCATGTATATTCACCACAGCTCCAACAGCAAAAGAGATCCTTTCCTGAACAGAAAATGAGGTCTGACTTAAAAAAAAAAAAAACAAAAAGCCAAGTCACATTTTGCCAGTGGCCAAAGCTTGGGCACAGCTCATCCCCATGCAGTTGCTGTCCAGAGTCAGCCCAGTCATTCCCCAGCAGAAAAGCTGCAGGGAAGTACATGCTGCTGTGGCAGATTGCTTTTAGCTGCTGTAAAACAAAAAACCCCAGACCTATATGGTACTACAACCCAACAGGAAAACAGATTTTTATAAATTACTGGCAAGTTTTCCGAAAGATTAATCACTAGGTGAGCATGTTAATCATTAGGTCAAGGTATCCCCTTTTTGAGTTGGGAAGGGAGATTAAGAAGACAAAGTTACAAGGTTTTCTTAGAAAATGATTTCTTGGAAATCATTGCTTTATGACACAAAAATCACAGAACAAACAAATTCTCTACACAAATTAGTAATTTGCAACCTGAAATGTATTTACATGGGAAAGTAAAACAGCTGCTTCCAGACAAGAGCATGTGTTCCACCAGACATGCTCTTTCTGACTAAAGAACATACAAAGATGGAGTATAAGCACTGCTGGCTGCAAATGCCATTTTGCATGAGGAATTGATCACAAGTCTTCAAATAACACATCCCAAGTGATCAAGAAAGTTCCTCTTTTCACACTGACTGCTGACACATGAATATTCATTTCACTGCCCAAGTAAACCTTTTTATGGGCTTGGGATTTGCTTGTTTGTTTTTAGGTAAAATTGAATGCCCTTTTCCTAATTTTGATATAATTCTTAGTCTCCTTGAGGAAAACCCTCACAGGTTTAATAATAACAAAGAAGATTAAAACCTCACGTAAAGCAGTTTAAGCAATTATTTCAAGCTGCACTCTGAAAACCAAATTTCCCCCTCCCCCTCCTATTACATAAGGTACATGTTCCTCTGCTTTACAGGTCCAGAAAGCTTTCCAAACTCCTATTACCAGAGATTAATAAACTGATCACCTTTTCCTTTAGGATCACCAGGGATATTTAAATCTCTTTTAAAGGATTATAGTTGAAAATGCTATTTATCTGCTATGCTAAACTTCTCTACTAAAGCCACTGAGTTTAGGTGAGCTGTGCTGCCATGCCAGCAGCTTGCAATTTCAATTTACACAATCAGTAAATTCAGATTAAAAATCTGAATCAGTTGAGAGAGATTGCCCTCTGGAAGTGCTTATTGGCAGTTAGTTGGGAGTGCAATGCCAGGACTTTCACACTATAAACTCGGCATCTTCTGAGTTGTTTCTACAAGGCTCACCACACTGATCCAGGTTTGAACCTCCATTCAACTTCAACCAAAATCTTTTTGTCCTTAATAAGACTAAAACCTTTTCTTAAAAACAGTAAATGTCTTACAATTGTAGTGGGATTAGAACAGGCTTTACCCTCACTCTTACCTTTGAAATCAGGGCTCCATGAAGAGCAGTCCCACAGCAATAATGCAACTAGAACTAGCAACAGTCACGAATCTCTTCCTAAGTCTCAGAAAAATGGTTCGATTTTGCAACACTAACACTGATTGCTTGCTACAACACAGTAAAAACAGCTAAAATGTTCCTCCTGTGGAACTTTTGTGATATTCCACACTGCATTTCTTCTCCTGACAGTGGGCAGGAACAGGGACATGCAGTGAGGTGGGAGATTATCAGATGTTAGCCTACTTCTTTATTGCATATAGGTTCAATCACTACTTTAAAATTGTGTTAGAACACCTTGAAGACTAAGGTAAGCCTGATGAGAACTTCATGAAAATGCAAGTTATTATAAGATAAATAAAGATTTTTATAAAGCACTGATCTATTATGTCAGGTTCAATTTCCTTCCTGTCTGAAAGGAAACACATCAAATCTTCAACCTCAACAAAAAAAACCAAACAAAAAATAAACAAACAAAAAATTTCTAAACTCAAGACAGGGCACCTCAATCTACTTCTATGAACTTTTCTTAGTCACAGATCTCTGAACAACTGCAACAGTATCTGTCCATACTCCAGAGCAATTATTTTTCATCATCTAGAGCCTGTTGTTTTGTGACAGCAAGGTTCTGTACTTCCTAGGGAGGCAGCAGTACTGTGATGCACAAACATGGCTTACTTTAGATAAAGAGGATATCATATATCATCCTAGAATATCATCCTAGATATTCTGAGATTGTAAAAGTACAGAAGTGTAAAGGAAAATTTATAAAACTGCAGTCAATCCAGAAATATCTAAAGGTGGTTTTACATGAGCTCATTTGACATCATGACAAGAGACTTTACAAGGCTGCTTTTACAAGCTGAAGGCAAAACTTTACCGTCTTCTCAGGTGCAATTCTCTCACTGAATGCACATAATTAGGAACACAGCCTTTAAGGCTTGAAAGGGATTAGGTCATGATGACTTCCATGAACAAAGGCTGGCAGCTGGCAGGAGACCAGGCTGTGTGAATTGCTGAGGAATTACAGCAGGCATAGGAATGAACCCATGCGTGACCCCACGGGCCTATCCTCCAACAGAAACTGAGGAACTCCATTCCAGTGTACCTTTTTCATTTCATTTTCTAGGTTTTCCTCCTCCTGGCCTTCAGACAGTCGCCTCCTTAACTCTGCAATTTCCCGCTCCATGTTTTCTCGGTACTGGCTCCACTGAGCTCGCTCTTGCTCCATCCTGTGGTGAAACTGGAGCTCATAGTCACGAACAGTCTCTAGAAAACAGCATTTTCAAAATTATTTTCAATATTAATTAAAGAACAGAGCTTTAGGAACTCCATCTCCAACCACTTAATGATTTACTATAATTAATCACAACTAGGACAACGGTGAACTCTCCCTTCCCTTGGACTCCTGCCCCAAAACCCAAATATATAAGTAAAAAATGCAAAGGAACTGAAATTCGATTTGTACCATCAACAGAACAGAGAGAAACAGTCCCCCAAAACTGTGCAACTCCTAATTTCAAGGTAACATACATGACTAATATCCTATTTAGCAGCACATTTTGTACCTCCAAGTACATCATCCAAACAAATGACTAAAACTTTAAAAAGGTACTCCAAAATGCAAAGAAATTCAAACTTCTCACATAGCTTCCATTTCTCCAGGATTCACAATACCCCTCTCAGGTCAGGAGCTGTCTGTTTACACAGGGACAGCAGCTGGCACAGCTGAACCTTAATCTAGGTTCATATATCTGTGTAGATCATAAATAAACAGACATTTGTGTACTCAATATACATGAAGGTTTGTCTGTTCTGGGTGAAAAGCACAATGAGGTGATGGAAAAACTGCCCACAGCCAACAGGCTCTAGGCTCTGGACAGCGTGATCCTGCCTGTGAACCTTTAAGAAAACAGACATTTGTGGCAATAGTCTGTTCCCAGTTCATATCCTTTTGTTCATTCACTTTGTCTCAGAAATGTCAACAGCTGTGCAACGTGCAAATATAACAAGGAATAGATCAGAACTATCAAGAAAAAAACCACTCAGGACTGAGAGAGCAGCATGTGCAGTCACTACCCTGGGGGAAGGCCCATGTGAGTTCTGGAGGGACACCTGACTGTGAGAGCAGAACTGTGTTCACACAGAAGGAATAAACAGAACCATGCTGGCAGCTTCAACCTGTTTTCAGACTTGTCAAACTACAGGCATCATACTTATCTTTGTGGAAGGATGAAGTATCACATTCATCATCCCTCAAAAATGCTTTGCATATACATGAGGTTCCCATGGCCATGAATTCTAAATTCTCTCCTCAAGCTGACAATAAAAAAAAAAATCAAGCTCCTTTTTGCAGCCTTGGGGACTCCACTTCATCCAGCCCTTCTGCAGCTTTCCCAAGCCACAACAATCACCCACATTCTGTGGAAGAGCAGGCACAGATCCCTAGAGACACCAGAGTGGCTGATCTCAGCAGCTTGCCTGGTTGTTACCTTTCATGATGGCCTGGAGGGAAGCCACTTCTTCTTGCCACTGCCTCTTGACCTCATCGATGGCCTCCTGCTTGGTGGTCTCTGACACTGTGGCTATGGCCTTGATGTTCTCCATCTCGGCGTGGGCCTCCATCAGCTGCGTCCGCAGCTGGCCCAGGTCATCCTGGGCCGCCTGCAGCACTGCATTCTGTCTTTTCAGGTCCTCTGAAAGGAGGATGGTATACATTTAGCTTGATTAATGAGTTCAATCTGAAGGGTAGCCCTAGTTGCTATGGCAAAGAACAGAAGGGAGTGAAGGAAGCACTGGTATTAAAACATCTACCTGTAACGACTGAACAAATGTTGGCAGGTACCTTCAGGGAATGCCATTTCTTGACTTTGCTTGCCCTTGCCTTTTATTAAAGGAGTATCTTATGGATGCAGACACAAAGCAGACACTAGATATAACTAGGATCAATATACCCGATGAAAGTGAACTGTGCTTTTCATCAGTTCTTATTATTTAACTCATTCTGGTAATGAATCTGGAAAAGGCACAAACAGACTGGAAAACAGTTTTTCCCCCATTTCTTGGTTCCCAATTTGGATGGAACGCTCCATATTTCTTGAACAGAAACACTCTGTGACCACTTTGGAGAGCCCACATAAGAAAAATATGCAGCCTAATTTGCTCTCTACCAAAGACTTTGATAAAACTGGGCTTCTACTAAGAAAAGGGATACATTCAATGGAACACCCACTACTTCTCTAATTGTTGCAACTATAAACAGAAATTAAACTAATTTCATATTATCCTCCTGAGTTTTAGACTAATCTGAAACAAACAGCTCTGGGAGACATATATAATTAATTCCAAAAGCACTAACACAAAATATGTGTTTTATGCCCACATAGCCTGCTTCAATGGCAATCACTTTTAGCAGAAACATCTGGCCAGTACACAACCAGCACCAAGTTATCTCCATGTATTTCCCTCAGGGCCAAAAAGCCAAATCAATCCTGGTGCTCTCACCCGACAGAGAATTTAGAACCCAGCCCTAATCAAGTACTTAAAAGGACATTAATCCTCGTGTAAAAAAACAACATTACACATTAATCCTTGTGTAAAAAAACAACATTACACATAAATCCTTGTGAAAAAAAAACTCTACCAATAATATTCTTAGTTTTCAAATGACAGTATTAAAGATGGGTCCCAACAGCCCCAATGTACATTTAGGAAAGGGTCTTGGAGACAGGGAGGAGGAAAAACTTTTGGGGGGATAAAAAAAAGAAAAGTAATTGCTTGTACTTCCTCTGGTGTCCTTTCACTTCAGTACCCGTGAACCTTGGTAGGTTTTTCTTCCCTTATCACAATCTATTTTATATTTTTTGACTGTACCAAAATGGGAGAATTATTGCTGATCTCATCAGTAGTGTCTTGGATCTTAAATTCCCTTTTATCCACCCTTAGAAACACAAGTAAACGGGCTTGCTGTATGATCAGATCTTCATTATGCCTGTTGGATTTCTGCTCTCATAAGCTTATGCAGCAGCTGCAGTTTTAATGCATTATGTTTTGGCTCTGCTTTCATATGTTAAAGACAGGAAAATCATCAGAATTAGAAAAATCAATCTGGCTCTCAGAACAGCTATCTCTACTCTCTGATCCTTCATCAGATATTTGAGCTCATATGATTTATTTTCCTATAAATTGTGTTATTGAAATAGATGCCCTTGGCTGGTATTAAAACTTTTATAACATTTGCCTGCTTACAGCCTACCTCAGATGGAAATTTAAGACAAATAAATGCTACATTAAAAAAAGGCCACAGAGTACAAACAGCACAGCATCCAGGCTATGTCTTTCCATTTACCAGATCAGCTCCTGCTCAGAGAGCACACCCTGAATTCAGGAAATTAGTATTAAAACTCACTGGTGGTGCTTCTGCATGAACATCAAGTTGCTCTGGCTCCTATCCATGAGGCAAATATTTAAATTTAATTCTAAAGTTCATTCTAGGACGCTCAATAGTCACCTACTGAATCTCTTGCATTCTTATTATAACTGTTTAAAAGACTATGCTTCATACAGGGATTATTTGAAGATGAAGTTCAATAAACTTTAGAATAATTCAGAGAACTGAGGACTTACCTTCCTTAGCCAGGTATAACTCCTTAAATTTTGCTCTCTTTTGATTAAATTCTTGCTCAAGTTGCTGCTTTGTGCGCAGAAATTCTGCATTGACCTTTTCCAATTCTGCTACCCGTTGTAGAAGAGCATCTAAAAATAAAGCAGAAGATAAGGTACGTCACTAACAGTGATCCAGACATCCCATTCTGCAAGGCTGAGGTTTGGGGCTTACTCTTTTTGAAATATCTTTACTCATTAGCTCTGCTGTTGCCTCATGATAATGAGGAAAAACAGTCACTGCTTTAAGGAACAAAGGAAAGTAGGTTTTCTTAAGCCTGTACCACCAAATTTTAGTTAAACATCTCTAGGGAACTAGAGGGAATGTGGCAGGGAGTTCTGCAGAAAACAATCTTCCAAAGAAAACCACAATTTGGTATATACAACGAAGGAAGAAATAGAAGTAATTCTGGTGATGTTTTTTTTCCCTGGTGTGAGGGCTGAGCAATAAAGCACCAAGTACTCAAAAGCTGAGGTCAAAGAAAACAAAGTGACAGCAGCTCAGCCAACAGTTATGAAAGGGTAAAGCACAGGAAGGAAACTCTGTAAGCTAAAAATTAGGTGCCATTATCAATCCAGTCTTCAGTTCTGCATGTTAACCAAAAGATGAACCAGATTACATCTGGAGAAGTTTGCCAGAGGATGACCACAATCTACAGAGAATTAACTGATTGTAAGATCAAACTCTCCCTCATTTCCAGCAGGTAAAAATCCTCAAGGGTGTGCATTCATCACTCTGTTTTCCAGAATTACCACATCAGCCCTTCATCTGGTGGCACAACGAAAGAAGGAAGAGTAGGAAGTCTACAAAGATTGTTATAACATGCTTATTATTGAAAAAAAACCCCCATATGATACCATTGCATGATGCTATAAAGACCCCACACAACCCCCAACCTATCTCCATGTGCAATATCCACTTCTCTGCACCTCAAATTCAGAACTTGAACTGTAGGTGGCAGTTTCAACATGCACACCATGCACACCTCAGAATTCAAATAGGAAATAGAAAGAAAAGACTGATGAGCAAGAACAAAATGCATCTCCCTGCTGCAGTGAACTGGGGGAAAAAAAAATGTTCCTCTACATGAGTCTCTGTGTGTTCTGCAAAAGCGTTTTGTGGGCATGTTCCAACTCTGCTGTGCAAAGTGAATCACTTCAGTTACAGCCTCTACATAGCACAGACTAGATACACAAACTATTGATCCATCAGAGGTGTTTGTGTATCCCATCCAACACTTCCCACCACAATCAAGTAGAGAAAACAAAATCCAAAGGCTACATGACTTCAGCATCACACATTTAGACTCACAAACAGCTGGAATCAGCTCTACAGCTTGCAGTGGTAAAACACTGGACAGGCAATGCCATTGAGATGAGGCCAGTTATTTTTGGTACCAGATGACGTAGAGTAAGAGCAGACACAAACAAAAGGACCTTCTAAGAGCACAGGTATGTTTTACTGATTGCTGGTTATAAGAGTTTATGGTGTTATAAAATACAGCATTTAATCTGTTAAGCTCTGTACTGAATAAAATATATATGCAGATACAGGACTGACAAAATTTTAATGTAACTTCTTAACAAAAATCCTGATTTTGTTTATCACCTTAAATACAATCACATAGGTTTTTCTGACCAGCAACCCCTATGTGGATAGTTCAAAGCCAGCTGCACAGGAGAGTTCTCCAGAAAATGAAAGGAACTTGCAGCAAAGACACACTGAGAGCAAAGCTTCAAGGGAGTTCAGAGACTGTCTGGATCAAAACCAAGGATGAAACAGCACACGTGGAACCAGGTCTGGGTAGGAAAAACACTTCCCAAGGTTAAAGGGTTGCCTTTGATCTCTTGCTGAAGTTTTGCAAAGGGAAAGGGTTTGCTTGTGTTTCCACTACCCCTCAGTCCTGTGCAGGATGATGCAGAGTCTGCACCACCGTGGCTCTGCTCCACAGCCCATGAACAGCTGTTCTGGGCCTATGGAGCTGGGTTTGAGCTCAGCTTCAGCTCCTGAAGGGAAACTCCTGGAGGCCCTAGAGCCTAAGGGAGCTGTGTGCCACGGCCAGGGGCGGGTGGCTGCACTGTCCAGGTCCAGCCAGGCAGCTCTGCATCCACAGGTACTGCCCTGGAGCCTCAAGCACACATTCCAACTGAACAAGGAAATGTGGACATCATTCACCTTGCACACACTCCTTTGAAGACCACACAAACAAACTGTTTCATTCAACAGTTAGTAATCCTGAAAGTTAAATCAACTGTAGACTCAACTCTCCTGCCCTCAAAGATGACTCAAGCATTCCTTGTTTACTTAATTCCCTTTCCATCTTCCTTCAGCAGAGAGACAGCAGCAGCTGTGCTGCTGCTCCCATCAGAAAGTGCAAAGCAACCAAGCTGTATTTCTTCTGAAGGTGTGAGTTGCTTCTGCTGAGGATGGAAGGGCAAGAGGACACCCCAAGAGCAGAATGTTCAAGTGCTTTAAGCTGGGGAAACAACAGACTCATCCTTTTTAAATCCTCCCGCCCAAACAGGAAGAGGGAGGGTAGAGTCACCAAGAAGGAAACGAAATTTAAATATTTACATTTTTACAGTATTCCCCTCTCTCTGCAGCCTGGCAGTTATGTCTAAAATGCAATAAATAAATAAATAATCAACCTCCTTCACAACTGAGCTCTGGCAGCTGTCAGGGCCAGCTGCAGGCATTTAAAAAACCAAGCAGTTTAAGATCTCAACTGCAGGTCATCCATCACTCCAACTGTGCACTAACATTGTTCTTTCCATTCTATACAAAGTTTAAAGTTGTTTTACCACCTGTGCTACATATACAGCTCAGGACAGACCTCAGCACATCCCCACTGCAGTGAGACAAGGCACAAACTTGAGGACAACAGACTGTATAGGTCAACATCAACTCCCTCAAATGCACCTGCATAAGAAGTAAAAGTGAGAGAAAGTTTATTTATGAGACACCCTAACAACTACCACCTTTCTGCTAAGTGATTAACTTTACAAATTAATTATTTTCTTCGTCAGAGGTACAATTTGTACAAAAGCCTCACAGACACTTCCCGAAATGCAAGTGTGATCCCAAGCCCAGACTGCCAGGCACAGGTACCCTCGGGCTACATGGCACAGATTAAAGTCCACCTGGAAGTGCACTGGACTCAATGGCAGGAAATGAACTCATTCATAGATTTCCAATTAGGCCTTTGTCATTTATCACTTAATTTTCTCTTTGAATTCATGTCCAACTCACCCCAGGCCTGTAACAGAGCTGAAAAAGAAAACCCAGTTGCCATCACAGCCTATCAACTTGAAGGCAGCCCCAAAAGCAAGAGGTCCATTTTGCAGAGTCAGTATTCCCCGAGCTGCCAGGCGCCGTTCCCGTGCTCCCAGCCCCAGCTATCAATGTTTAACGAGGATGAGGGGTAAACAAAGCCGGGAGATGGGCAGCGCTGCTGGAGCTGTGCCCGGCTGAAACGGGAGCCGGTGTCACACACGGCAACGGCACGGAACGCTCTGTATTTCCTCACAGCAGTAGTGTGAAGACCTAATTCCCTATTTAGGGCCCTAAGTCATCAAGAAACAAACAAAAACCCTGAGGATCCAATTTCTTAACTTTGGAAATAGCGCTGAGAAAACTTTAAATTAAAATTTATATGCCAAACTAAAAAAATCCAAATAAGAAATCCTTTCGGCCAGCAATTTAAAACAGCGTTTTTTCACAGATTATTGGGCCAAACAGACTACAGATGACAGAGTTATAGATGCCAATTACATCACTAGCTTTATTTCTAGCTAGCACCACAGATTTAGCAGAGGCTCTCCAGGTCAGACACAGGGATCCCCATCCCCTGTGGAGCACTGACATTACAGCAAAGCACAGTGAATGTCATCGTGTGCCTTAACCACAGAGAAGAACTCAAAAAAAGGGCAGCAAAATCCATTTCAGAGCAGACTCATCCATTTACAGAACCACGAAACTGCTGCAATACATGAAGAGAAACTCCAGTGAGAAAAGATACAGCTTTCTCTTAACACACTGCACAGCAAAATTCCAATTCTAGGAAAACACTGGAACAAACACATTTCTTATTGACTGGTTATTTATATGCTGTTCCAGAGATCAGGTCCAAAAAGGATTAAATTTTACGTATGACAGTTTCCAGTTACACAAACATGTAGTGATCATTCCAGAACTAAGACAGACAAAGCTGATTATCAATAAGACTATTTTTGAGTACCAGGTCTATTTATAAAATTAATGCCATAGAGCTTTCTGCTCGATATTTAAAGAGTCAAATATGACATCAAGAGTTCAGTCCAACATAGCTGAAATATGAAAATAGAGCAGAAAAAAACCTACATGTACAAAAAACTTTTTGGGGACAAAAATATATATAGTTTCTGTCATTTTCTACCCTTTTTTTGCTGTCATGATTGCTTGAGGCAGAAGTATGGAAAAAGACTTATTTCCATGAGTATGAGTTTCTACTATGACTTTCTACTATTTTCTATGAGCACTAATTTTCACCTATCATGACATCATACTGGAGCCACAATTATACTACTACATAATCTTTTAATCTAAATCTGCCACCAGACTCTTCATATAGACTTTTATTTTACTCAAACAGGATTTGATGTAAAAGAAACAACCAACCCCCCACTCTTACAATACACTCCAATCCAGCTGCTTGCATGAGGCACTCAGAAGCAAAGGAACAGATTAGGGTTCTTTGAACGAGCATGTTAAACAGAAGCAATTCCTGATTTACGAAATGGGGTTGCTTTATTTCCAACAACATTTGCCCTTACACACGGATATCCAGCAGCAGCAGATCAAACTAGAGGAAAAAAAAGCAACAAAAAACCAACCAAACCCAGGAAAAATATAACTACTTCCTTTTCTCAAACTTGCATTTCTAAGCATCAAGCATTTTATTTACTGGGCCAAATGGCTCAAGCTCACTGGTCACTTACTTTCCTTGTTTTATTTGAGAATGACCCCTGACTTCTCACTTGCCACCTTCTTTTTCAGAGTGGCACCAAATGCCTCCAACTGTCACAGCTCCTCTTTCAGAGCATTCCACTGTGTGTGGTGAGGAGAATTCAACCCCAGAAAGGGGAAAACCAGGGGGTTCTGCCCTGGCACGGGACCTGCTCCCCAGCACCGAGCTGCTGTGCAGAAGGAGCTCAGGCAGTTCCCCATTTCGGGCAGTGCAGCTTTCAGACACTGCTGCATTCATCCAGCCATTTCTGGCTGATTGTGCAGCTGAAGGTTATTTAACATCCACACTTTGTTCTCTATTGACTAAACATTCGCAGGCAAACAATCCAGTACCAATTTAAGGCCAAATCCATAAAAACTTGGTGTCACTGACAAATGCAGATACCTCCATGCAGATCTGAGCCTTGCTGCATCATATCTGTTACAGAAGCTTTATATTTATTACAGTAAATCAGCAAGTACAGGATCAAAAATATTCAGCCAAGCATTGCATGTTACCAACATCTAACCACATAATAAATACTCTATTAACATCAAGTGGAAGTTTGCAATATATTATTAAAGTTTGAAAGTAATGTTATTTTTAATTGAAGCTGAATGACGAACATCTTCCCACTATAGCCTGTAATCTCAGTAGTGCCTATTCCTACTCTTTATTTTTCTTTTTTATGCTAAACACTGTGTGACATCCCACATTAAGGATCTTAGAAAATGAAAAGCCATCACTAAATTAATTAAAATCTGAAGAAATTTAGATGTTTGAATAAATGGGAAGACTCTCTTCTATAATATAATCAAGAATCACAGAATGCTTTGGGCTGGAAGGGACCTTAAAGATGATCTCACTACAACCCCCTGTGCAGGGACATCTTCCATTAAGTGAGCTTGCTCCAAGCCCTGTCCAACCTGGCCTTGGACATTTCCAGGGATGAGACAGCCACAAGAAGAGAACAAGCAAAAGGGGAAGAGAAAACAAAGGTCCTTTAAACAACTTAATGAAGCCTGCAGAGATAAATAGCCATAAGCAGTAACAACTAAGTAATTCTCCCCAACAGCACAGCAAACATCTTCACACACAATTGCAAGGAAAAGAAGGACAACACACAGTTTCTCCTTCCCCATTTTTTTTCCACTTCCACTTCCCACTTTTTCTCCCTTTTGACAGCACTCACAATGTGTTAACTACTTCCTTGCTTTGTTATTGCCTCCTTCATCTTCTTTCCCAGACACAAAAGCAGGCAGTTGCTTCCTGAGGTCCAGATCTCCATCTCATGACACTCCATTTCACTCAGTGAAGGAGAATCACACCTGACTTCCAGTTTGGTAAGCCCACTTCGTGTGACAAGTAATGCTCTTCTATACACTTAGTCATTCTGACCCCAGGTTAACTTAAGTCTAGTTTTAAATTTATGCTTAGTTAACCATTATTTACACTGGACTGCAACGGAACAGTGCTCACTCACATCAACTACCAGGGGAATGCACTTAAACATGGATGTCCACGTTGACAAAAGTGAGCTTGAATTTTTTTCCAACTGTTTCTTTTCATTTGCCAAAAGCATCATTTCTTCCCAAGGACAGTCTCCTACCTCCATCATTATAGCCTGGCTTTTTGTACATCCCTGCTCACCATAGTAGCTGGTTCTCTCCTTTTAACTAGGCTGCCATCAGAACTCTCAGCTCTGTGCAGTTCTTCTCCACAGAAGTCCCAATTTAATGCACAAGAAGTTTTACCATCATTAGTTTTCACTCTGTTTCATCTCTGTCACTGATGTTTTGGTGAGCAGAACAATTTGTCAAGAAATTTCAGGCAAACACTATTGGTTAGCATTTTTTTTCCAAGAAAATAAACCACACCCTGTGCTTTATCAATTCTTTGAATAATTTAAATAGGGCAGCAGTGGATGAATCACAGAGTTGGAAAAGTCATCCAGACCACACCATTAATGGACTCCTATGGAAAGGATTGTGGCTGTATCCTGCTGCTACCACCAGTGAATCTCCTCAGAAACACAGTGTTGCTAAGCTTGAATGCGTATCAGAGTATTTCAAAAGTCAACAGCAAGCTACAGTCTGGTGAACTTTGAATTCATATACAGTGACACAAAGCAGAGAGAACAGAGTTACCAATCTCATCACAATCACCAGCATTTTCCCTGCTCCCTGTTTGCATCTTGCTCTCCTTGCTTTAACAATTTTTCTATCTGCTCTTTTCAGGAGGGTCAATTTGAAAAAAAAAACAACAAAACAAACCAGAAACAATAAAACCCAAACCAAACAACAACAACAACAACAAAACAAACCCCAAACCAAAACTGCTCAATGTCTCCTTGGATTGATGAAGGGGGTTATTTACAGGCTGTGGGCATTTACTCAGACCAGTCACTGCTTGAGCAAACAAGAGGGGGGTGACGGCAGCACAGAACTGGGGAAGGTGAAGTCCCCAAGAATTGGGCACATTTCTCCAAGAGGGCTCACAGCTGGATTACATCACTGCCAGCTCTAGGCCAGCCTAGTTAGATCTCCAAACCCTGCAGGCACAGCCTGATGTGATCCCTTCGGCAAAGCTTTTTGAGCATTTCACACACCTGAGCTCCAACAATGCAGCTGTCACATGTGTCGCACATATCCCTGCCCCTTTCATTTCACCAGCCTGCCCCACCTCATCACCTGCAAGGTAAACACCAGCAGAAGGTGTTTTAAGCAGACACAGAGGCTCCTCCAGCCTGGAATCAGACGTCCAGCACAGCCACCTATTCCCTTCCACAGGATTTGAAAACAAGTCCCCAAAAATGTCAAGTCACATAAATCTTCCCAACCAGAGCAAGACTGAAAATATGAATGAGCCTTCGTATTTACACAGGAATATTTCTGCCAAGATTTTCCACACTACCACATCTCATCATTTGTATGATATAACCAGAAAATCCAGAACTGGATTACACGTGGCAATTCCACTTGACAGTGAGGTTTTCAGTGTGCCTTCCCAGTAAAAGAAAATTTAAGTTGAGGATATTAGTTAGTTAGTCGGAGTTTTAATAAACCACTAGGAATCTACTGTTCTGATCAAATAAAAATATTTCCTATTGAGAGTAATTTAGATAGAGATTCTGATATGAATTTCATTTTATAGGAGACCCCCTACACAATTTGCACTCTGAGCACCACTAATAGAACTGTTCTCTTAAAATGTAAACATTTGCTAAACCCAGACAACAGACTGATTTTCTTTCAAGATAATTGCTGACTCATTTGCAGTGGGAGGATAAAAAATCCCTATGACTCCTTATTATATGTTTATCACTTTGCCTACAGATTTATTAAAGGCTGTCCTCTTCAGGCAGAAAAATGGGAATAAAGTATGACTCAACTCTCAGGAAAAAGCAACCAACAAAACAACACAAAACAACCCTACTGCATTGTTCTCTTTGATGAAGTAAGTTAATATTTAAAAGAAAACCATTACATTAATTCCAAAATTCCCCCAGACACCACTAGTCTGAGATCTCGTGCTGTCTTGCTGTTTGTCATGGGGCCAAGAATTGAGGTGTACCTTTGAGAGCATTCAGGCTATAAACTACCCCAAGCACTCTGCTTCCCAATTTCTGAGTAGAAAGAACAAATTAATGATAACCTAACACACTTAAAAATTCAAAGGAAGGTAACAAAAGTGAAATATAGCTCAACCAAGAAAGTGATGTGGAAGAAACCAGAAAGAAGCCAATGTTTGTGAAATTTATATAGGCAATGGCTTCTGTAATTTACCATTGCTACAGGTAGGAGGACACTGCCATTTAAAGCAAATTGGCATCTTTGTAGACATTTTCAAAAGCTGAAATAATCACAAGAGTATGGAAACTCACTTCCACGTGCACAGGTACCAGACAGCACTACAGTAATTTCACAAGTACCAGAAAAACTTCAGAAGTAGCACCAATTCATACACAACTCAAGAGCTATGGATGTGAACAAGCAGCACAAAAGGAAGTTAACACCCAATTTCTTTCCCACTGTGGTTCTCTATCCCTTGCTACATAATCTGGCCACTCAAATCTGTATACAGAGAATAAAGTGGGAAATAGAACAGGCAAGAACTTACTTTCAAGGAACAGTAATTTTAAAATTTTAGTTATCAGAACAGCAGGTTGTAGGCATGAAAAAACAGCGCTATAGACAGGCCACTTAAAGGATATAAATCTTAATAAATGGCCTGGAAAATACTGTTGCCAGATATATTTATGGAGACATTGTGATGATAAATATAGTATGACAAATAATAAAAGACAATTAACATCTTTATTTGATAAGGAACAGGATACAGATCCTATTATTTGGAGTAAGGTTTCTACAGCAATTTAATAGGTTCCCTGAGAACTACAGACCAGTATTCCCTCAAGCCCCTAGAATCTCTTTCTTGACAGAAAATACTGCAGTGAATCTATATATTCATATTTTTTGCTACCACTTGTCAACTACATGAATTCCTGAACAGTTAAAAGGGATGAAAATCCTCCTCCAGCATGAAATTTTCAAAATATTTAAAATATTCCAGGGGTCTAAGCAATACAGAATGAGAAGGCTTGACTAAGCCCGTAGTTACAATCATTTTAAATCAATTTCTGTACTGGTGGTCATCTGGCAGGGTAACTCAGCACTCCCACCTCACAGTGAGCACACATGCCTTTTACCCCCAGCACACTATAAGAGCTTTTGACAGCAGTGACAGCATCAGAAGTGATACAGGAAAAACTTGGAGGGTGGGAGGGGAGTGAGTCTCAAACCAGGTCCAAAGCAGACGGCACCTAGCACTTGGCTGAGCACAGAGCAGACCTGGCACACACGTGGCAACGAATACGTAGATCAGAGTAAACTGTGACAAAAAAAGTCAGAACTATACCCTTGGACTCTCATATTACTACTGTGTGGTCTACATCCTTCCTTTAAGCCAGCTCTCATGCTTATCAGGTCTTTCTCTAAATTAATTAAACTAATTAATTCAGCAGTGGGTAGTTCTCAACTGGGTGACTGAGCTGAACTGGCTCAGTGATGGGTCCAATGTGCAGAGCTGGCACAAAGGAAATGAGGGAAACACGACTGTGGGAGCAGGAAGAAGACAGCAGGAACACGGAACATTTCTTTCAGCAGCAGCAACCTTCTAGATTGGCTTAGCTGCAACATGAAACCACAGCCTATGGGTACAGTGTGATTATCAGTTTAACCTAAGTGCTTGCTGCCTGCCAAAAGAAATAGTCTGGCCTTCATTCTGTCCCCCACTCTCCCTTGTGGCAACTGAGATTGGTGTAGTCATGCAGCAGAACTTACTTTTTTAAGACTTGATGAATGACATTTGTAAGTGATAAATGACCTTTTTCAAATCCTGATTTCCATTCAGACTCTCCAGGGGAAGCTCACAAACTTAATAGGCATTAGAAAGCAAATTCCAAAGCTCAGGTTTCCCACCAGTGTTTGTACACACACGTTTTGAACAAATGCAACTGAAAGAGTTGCACTGCACTGCGGTTTCCAGTATAGAAGAGCTTAGACTGGTTCAAAACCTAGAGCTGTAGATAAAAATCCATCAGAAAACATTCCTATCCCACAATAAGGTTAGGCTCACATTTACTCTTACTTGAAAGCAAATATGCAGTTAGATTAGATGTTGTAACAGGCCATTACAACCCCTCCTGATGGATCATCAGCTAAATGTAATCCTCAGTGCCTCCAACAAATTTAACTCTGTAACATCAGGAGTTAATGCACCACTTTGAGATTTAACATCTTTATCTCTAGTTTCATCTAAAACTCCAACAGAAGCTGTGAAGACCAGACAGACAGCTCTAATATCCTCACAGCTAGGAGCATCACTCAAGCGCAGAATCCAAAGTTTGCCTAATTGCTTTCCCATTAATTTCACATGGGAGAAGATATAAACAGACATTCCAAACTGGCAATTAAGAAAACTTTACTTGAAACCAATCTTTAAAAGAAAGTTTAAAAGATGGAGTATATGACTAAAAGATGCCAGCCTGCCAGATGATTTGAATTAACAGAGCCAAATTTATGCTTTGTACTTCACCCAAATAAACCAAGTAACACCACAGATAAAATGTATCTGAGGGATTTTGGCACAGGTTACCGTTAATGTAAGATGAATGTTCCAATTCTTGTGTCTGAAGTCAATGGGAGTCTAATATGAACTCCAGTAAGCCTTAGGAAAGACAATTTTCTTAAAGGATGCTGGACATGAAAATTTATTGTAGATGGTTAAAATACTTACTGCTTGAGCAATAACTTCTAGCACTCCTCTGTGCTTCTTCCTGTGTAGATTAAGGCAACGACACTGAACACACAGATGTAAGGATTGTATTATACTCTGTGGTTTTATCTACGTTACTGTTTGCAAGTTACTGCTTTGTTCTTTTTTAAAAGCAACCAACCACGGTGCTGCCTTCTCATTTTGCATAGCACTGATGCAGCACAGACTAAAATAAATCATTTCTGTTGGGGAGTATTTTAATGGTGACCAGCCATGCAAACACGAAGTTACCCTACCAAGGCATGGTGTGGGGGATAAACAGTTACACACGGTGAAAGAACAGTTTCTCCTTTTGTTGTGTATATTCCTCTCCTTTGTTGCCATTTAAACAGCATTGCAAACCTTGTTGCAATTATTTGTAAGCTAAAAACATGTATTGGCAGAAGATGCAATACAAACCACACAGTCTATTCAGGTCACTGGCTTAAAGGCATGGGTCCATCATTATAATTGACAATGCTGGTTTGATCCCCAGGTAATCCTTCCCTCTCACCTCCAGGCTATTCCCTCTGGACTTCACACAGTTAATGCTACCACTGCCTTCCAGTTATTGATTCCAATTCACTTGGCCATGTATAACTTCTGTTATTGCACTTTTGCTCCACAGTTTTACCAAAAACACTTTCAGAAACCACAAAATATAACAAGATAAATATTAATAAAATCCCACCCAAATTTAAATTTCTTCCCAGTGTGACTCACCACAGTAAGGCTTAATAAGTGCTTTTGGCTTATTAAGTAACTAAAAATCAGATTGCCTTTTTTTATTTTTTACTCCAGGATTCTGGTTATTTTTCAGTCCCTAACACATCCAGACACATGAGACAGGGCCCTTAACTGCACACAGAATCAAACGAGCAGATCACAGCTCTGCTGTTTCCTGTCCTGCTCTCAACCGATACCAACTTTCAGAACTGCTCTGATAGCCAAAAGATGCTATTTTCTACTTCTATTTCCAAGAGGCATAAGTTAACTTCCAGCAATAAATTTCTTGCAATCTGTGAGGCACTTAGGTACTTCAGTTTGTGAACATACCAAGGTATTCAAGAATAGATGTCAGCCAACCTCATGATTAGGTAACTGAAGTTCACTGCCTCAAAATTCTATAATCTGTTCTGAAAAAACACTCAGAACCTGAACATGTATAAGGCAAGGTTGGAAAGCAGATGAGTAGTTCTCTATACCAAGAGTAAAGCACAATGAGATCTTCCTTCCTGAGTAACAGAACCTGAAGAGCTCTTAAATAAAGAAAAATATATTTTAAAAAGAGCAAATAAGCTAAGATTCAGCATAGCTAGGGAGCCATATTGCTTGGAGAAGACATTTTTTCACTGAGGAAGTTTGTACAGTCATGAGAGTTCCTCTAGAAGAGGAAGAATAGAGGGATGGGTGTGATCCCACAGAGCTGAGCAAGGCCTGGAGCAGCCAAAACAAGAGCAAGGTCCAGGGGACACCCACAGACAAGAGGCTGCAAAAGGCAAGGAGAGCAATATTAAAGAAGATGAAGTGGTGGCTGGGAAGGAGGGCTGAGGAAACCAGAGGGCTTGCTGAAGAGCAGCAGTTGCCCAAGACATGGTCAAATGACTGGGTGTTTGACCAGCGAGGGAGGAAAAACCTGAGACCAAAGAGCATGCAAGGCCACATTTCTGCTGCTTCGCTGTGTGGAGAAAGAATTGCCAGAGGAGATGGAAACCAACATAAAAGGTGATTCAAAAGCTTTACTGTCCCCCTTCATTGTACTGAAGGAGCCAGGCCTGGGAAGAGAAGTGTAGGACAGGAAGGAGGGAAGCACCATCACAAGTCAGCTGAATGCCAAGGGGAGTTGTGGCTGACAAAAGGAGACATGAACAGGAAAAAAAATAAAATATACACATTCCTCATTATATCAGGTGTCATGCTGCAGTTGTCCATTCTCAGGGTACTACAGGCACTGCTTACAGAGCAACAGGACAACTCAGAAGTTTTCTCCAGCACCAGGTACTTTCCAGCTAAAAAAACCTTCCTTCTGAAAGGCACAGAAACATTAACCAAGGGTACACTGCTCACTTCTTCTTCCTATGCCAATTTACACAAAAATATCAAATGATTTAAATTTTTCCAAAGATAATTCATCATCACACTTAACTGACTATACTATGACTAAAATGACACAATGCTTACCCTATTTATAGAATAGCTTGTGGAGGGTAGTACCATTAACTCTGCCACTACTAAGCAGACACTAAAACCAACTCTGCAAGTAAAGGCTGAACCACTGAGAAGTATCAGACCTTGGTGTGAAAGACGTTCCTCTGAAATACACACGCACAATGGCTTTATAGCAGCCTGGTTAGTAAGTGCTGCTTTATCAATGTTACCAGTTCTTACCTTGAAAGACTTCCATCAGAGTAAAGCCATAATCTCAATCTCAGGCTTTTTCATTTTTTTTTTTAAACTACATATTTGGCATCTTTTAAGAAGAAAAGAGTGTAGTTAAAATACCTAAATTTAGGATAGAAAACTTCACATCTGAGAAGCACATTTTAATAAAATGCCTGGAGTGAAAGCCCAGCAAGCCTGCCAGTCAACCATCACCCATAATTAAGCCTGTGGGATTTGGTCCACTCCCACACTGACAGAAATTGTTTGGTTTAGCTTCTTGAAAGTTTTAAAACAAAATTCCTTCTTCAATCACTTTCAAGGGAGCGCATACAAACTAGTTTCACAGTGGGAATTCAGTCCACCCACCAAGGGCTATGGGAAAGCAGTTAAGCATTCTGAGGCACCAGGCCAGGAAGGGAAGAAAACATATTACTAAGTCCATCTTCTCTGTGACAATGGTGAAGTGGCCAAGAAGCAATAAAAATGGGCAAAGAATTTACATCTTCCAGTGTTCAGAGTGCAAGAGAGAGTCAGTCCACAGGCTAAAGCACATGCATTGTGCCTTCTGGCAGATCAACGGGTAATGATAAAGAATATGGTCAGGGTATTTTGCAAAATTAGGAGATTTGCAATTTGACTTTTACAGGGAAACAGACACCTCGAATGTGGATATTCCCATTTCAGAGCAAACTGACCTGCTGAGCAGATCAAAACTTCCTTAGAAATTCTAAGAGATGGAAACATGTACATTCAAGGTGTCTGTTTTGTTTTTGAAACCAGCTTACAGATTTGTCCACTGAATAGACAGAAAAGCACACAGCCTAAAAAACTTAGTGTGAACGTTTGTGCTTTAATTAAAGTGTATTTTTTGTATATTAGTAACCTTAATAATATACTAAAACTATAGTAATAATATTAGTAATTATTCAATAATAATAAAGCGAGGCTCGAGCAAAATGGAAGTGAGGGAAGAAATTTTTTGCGTCTTGGAAAGTACCAACAATTCTGAAGTTAATCCCCAAGAGATAAGAGCTTGACATTTGACAGTTGCATCAACAATGCAGAGTTGAACATCAGCACTCATGATCAGTCCTCTATGAACCACACCTAGCTTGGAGATGAGTAATAGCATTTTTAGGTACTTCAATTTTGTTTAAAAGTGATATACTTACAAGGAAAATAACTAGAAATATAAAAGCACCTGAGGTTTTGTTAGTTAATTTTCCATGTGACATCCCTGAGCTCTCCACCAGCATCACTTGGCCCCAGGGGTGTGTGACAGCAAGTCCCAGCTCTTGTTGGGATCCTGGATTACTGACACAGGGACACAATGTGGATCCTGGCACCAAAATCAATATGGCAACATCCTCCAATCTTCCATCTACAGCTGAGCAGTTCTCTCCACAGAGAGCTGGCAGAGCCTCCCACCACTGACAGACAGACACTTCCACTGGCCTAAGTTACTCCAATACTGGATCAACTCTTTCTGCCAGCAAATTCTTATTAAAATATCTGATAGATTGTGCCATTAACAGCTTATCACTGAACAATATCAATGGATATGCTAATTATCAGTCTGACTGCACTAATGGTTTAAGTTCAGAGCAGTAAGAAGAGTTTAATAATTGGCCTATCATTCTAATTAACTTTAGTATTGCAGAAATAGTGTTTTATGTTGTTGCAGTTCCTTCATTGAAGTGTTTTCCAGAAATGAGAAGGAGAATTACACTAAATCCTAAGCATTCTGATAGGGAAAAGCTATGCCAACACATTTTGTTTGGCAATCTTACATTCAGATATGGCAAGCCCCCAGATCCAAACTAAACCCAAGGAGCCTGAGACGTTTGAATTTTGAATATTATATTCAAAGTAAAAATATTTTGGAAAATAAGACATTACAGCTGTGGTAATGCAATCTAGACAACATACATAAATTAAAATCTCCCCCCAAAAAGCCCCTTGACCAGGATCAGCAGGCAGCACACACCTGCTTGCAGCACAGGTCAAGATCACGAGCTCAGAGTTCCCAGCACAGAGCACAAAGCTCCGGCAGCAGCCGAGGGCTGCCCTCGGCCTCCCTGCAATTCCTATCGCACAGGAACTCTGTTACCCCACACTCGGGATTAGAGGGTTATTAACATCTCCACTAATCCAAAGTACAAACCAGGGTAGGAAACAACGCCCATTCTTTTCCTATTTCTCTGCACTATTCCTTCTCCTGTTCTTGGGCCCATTTTCATTTCAGAGCAGGCTTTAGAATAGAAGACAATTTCTACATTAATTCCTCTCGTGTTCTGTATGTTATTTCTACCACAGCAGAAAAAGTAGTTCTTTTATACTTGCTTTCCACAAAACAAATCATAGCTGATGTGTCTTGCATGAGTAAAGAATGCATAAGTTATTTATAATCAATACAAGTAATTATAAAAAGCCATTATTTTTCCTTAGGGGAACATACTAATCCAGTTCTATTTTGTCACATGTAATCTTAAATCAGAGGTTACGCTACTCCTTTAAGCAATAAATTCAGTGCAGACAACTAAAAATATTAAATAATTCATTTCTTGAATTTTCTCCACATTAAAATAGAACCGTTTCAAGGCACACTTTTGGTAAGTTGCTTACAAACAAAATCAACACAGATGAGAACAACAGCATAGTAATCAAAGTGGATAAAAAACCCAAACTGGTCCTATGGCTGTTAAAGGAGGATGGGGAGAGGAGCCATTTTAGGAGCTCCAATTCTTTAGTGTAGGACACAGCAACCACTTCCAGAATCCATCCAACTCTCCAGCCAGTCCCCTTCTCTACAGCACCCTCATCTCCCCACAACTAGGGAGCAGGAAGAAGACAGCAATCCATACCTTCCGTAAGATGGACTTCACCAACCTATCAAACCACTAAATTTACTTGCACCTTTTTACCTTCCTTTTAAACAACAACACAAATACGTCCAAGGTGGATCTTCTAATACACTACAGACCTACAACTACCTTTCCTGGTCAAGAGGCAGCGAACATTTGTACTGCACGGTTCCCCTGCACACCTGCAGTGAGACAGTCTGCAAGAGCCAAGAAGAAAATTTGTTGGAAGTTGTTCTGCAGCCCTCAGAAGAACAATAAACAATGGTTATTCACCACAAAGTACAGGAGAACACCCCCCACCTACAACCCCTGACCTTACAATCATGACAGCAGGGAAACTCACCTTCCCCTCAGTGTTCTGGAAGGACAAGCCAGCAACGACTGACCTTAATGGAGGGAAAACCCCACAACCTAAGCACCTTCATCATTAAAACTCTCAAAAGGCAGGCTGAAATCCCTGAGGATAAGCACTTTCTCGTGCAACTCCACAAAAAGAAAAAACAAAAAAGGCCCACGCAATTCCCTAGACATCCATAATTAAGAATACATCATTGCCCTTTTCTAACAGAGTGCTTTCCCAAGGAAACTCAAATGCTCTCCAAAAGAGGAGAGCCCTGGCCTAGTCCAATGGCTGGGTAAGCACCAATCCTGCAGGATTTTGCACATCTCTCCAGTTCTCCTATATCTACATTCCTCACCCCTTCCCATACATCCCATACGGTAAACACTGTCCCTTCAACCTCACCTTCCAAGCTAAGCATTACCTACAGCTTTTTTATATGCACACAGTTCTGTAACCTCTTCCAAGGTAAAAAACGTTCACAAATCCTCTCAAACCAGAAAGAAAGAACCTTTTCACAGCAGGAAACTTCAGGGAAAGCTTAGCTTCCTTCTGCACAGGTACGTAGCACCTTGAGAGAAGATCTGTTATTTTCTTTGTCTTTGCCAGCAAACAAACGCACTGTTCACACTGCATATCCCGACCTGAACCTTCCGAGGTGCCTTTCCGAACACAGCCAAACATCCCCCGCCGCGGCCAAATCAATGACGGCGTCCCACCCGGAGGATCACTGTCTACTTGGATACACCGCCACCCTTCCTCTCCTCCCCTGTCAGGGCGGGAAGGCCTCGTCCCATAGAGGCTGGGCTCCCCTTCCCCAGCAGCAGCGCGTCCTCCTCCCAGCGTTATCCCCGCTCCCTGCGCGCCGGGAGCCGCCCTTGCTCCACATTTACAGCCTAAAAAACCACTTGCGCTGCCTCCCGCCCCCTCCCAAGGCCTTCCCAGCCGAGCTCCCCGGGCCGCTCCCCGCTCCCTCTCGGCAGGTCCCCGCTCCGTGGGGGCTCCCCGGACCCTGCCCGGCCCATCTCGCCCAGGCCGCCGCCCTCGCCCCGCGGCCGGCACGGCTTCCAGGCGAGCCCGGGGCCGCGCAGGCCTCGCCGCCGCCCCCGCGGTACCTTCGGTTTGGGCGCTGGGGCCCGGCTGGGCCATGGCTCGGCGGGCGGCGCCGCCGCGGCCTCCTCCGGGCGGGGACCGCTACGCCACGGGCAGAGAGACGGGAGCGGCCGGGCCGGGCCGCCGCCTCCTCCGCCTCATCCTGACAGCGGCCGCCGGTGGCGGGAGGGGAGGACGGGCAGGAGGAGGAGAAGCAGCAGGAGGAGGAGGAGCCCCGCGCAGGCGCCCGCGGTGAGACACGGGACCGGCTGCGGCCGCCGAGTGGGCAGCGACCGGGAACGGGGACCGCGACAGGGAACGGAGACCGGGACTGGGGGCAGAGATAGGGAACCGGAACTGGAACCAGGGACAGGGACTGGGACAAAGACCGGGAACCAGAGACAGGGCACAGGGACAAGGAACAGATACCGGGATGGGGAACAGGGACCAAATATTCGGACCAGGGACGGGAACTGGAGACAGGGACAGAGACAGGGACCGGGGACAAGAACTTGGAACAGGGGCTGGGGACAGGGTGAGGGTGGCGATGGCTTCTCCCGAGTACCTGCCTGGGCTGGCCCCTCAGCGCCGGACAAGGGAGAAATCCCTGGGCCTACAGCCCGCAGGCATAATTAATGTTTATTATTAAGAAATACGCTTTGAGCAACACCAACAAATTCTGCCCTTTAATCACAGAATCACTGAGGTTGGAATAGACCTCCGAGGTCATCGAGCCCAACCTGAGACTGATGCCCACCTTGTCACCCCGACCACGGCACTGAGTGCCACATCCATTCATCCATTCGTTCTCTGATGTGTTGACTCACCCTGAAGGGGATGGAAGCACCCAAGATTCATAAATCCTCGTAGACAAAAGGACCCTCAAATATCAGAGGGTCTGCAAACAATCAGAAAGTTTATTAGTAAATTACACACTTGGCATGGAAATTGGTGTATTAGTCCCTGGCCTATTTTTAGTTGTCACACTTGTCACACCAATAATGCAGCTGTGAGCCTGGTGGGCAGTGGAAGGAGCCTGTCCTGCCAAGGGGTCCCTTCCCCAGCACCCATGGTTGGGCTGTGTTGACGGAGGTTTAGTCCTTTGGTGGGTTTTTGTCCTTCCACCTAACTGGGAGAACGTCTGAACTCCAGGTTGTAGCAACAGAATAGTAGAGCTACATCATTTGAGCACATGTAAAATGACAGAAGGCAGAGTTGGAGTAGAAATTACAACACCAGGTCCTTTCAGGGGCAGGATCTGTTACAACTCACTTTTCTTATGGCTTGCATACCCTAAAATGAGTCACTTTTAAACTGAATCTCACTTGTTTGCCAGAGTCTTTCTAGCCTTGCTGCCAAAATACATGGTATGGCAAGGCATGGGATTCTGCGTTTCCCATTAAGTTTTTGCTCATTTAAACCAAATGCAAACCTGAAATAGGGAGTCTTTGAAAATTATTCCATTTTGCTCTTTTTGATCAGTTGAGGTAAATCTTCTCAGTCTTTGCCATTGTGTAAAGCAGGCTTAAACTAAAGACTTAACTTTTCCATGTTCCCAAATTGAGACATCTAGGGCTTTCTTCATGGAAATTTGGAGAACCCAGAAATGTCAGTTACTCACAGAATTGCTGACTTAGTGGCAGGTGATCAAAGGGTGAAGTATCTATCACTTGAGGTACATTTACAAATTTCTTAGCTCCTGCTTAGGCTTTTTTTATAAGTAGCTGGATGTTACAAGCATTCGCTGCATGAATCTCCCTGAAAAACCAGTCCTGAGTATAGGAACTGAGCTCTTGAATCTCCACCCTGGTGTGTGTTCATATGGGTACCTCAGAGCACCCATATTAGCAGCTAATTTCATCTTGTTCATGTTGAGGCAAAACTCTGACACATTTTGGTCGGTCAAGGATCAAACTCAGTGCAGCATCACTCCTGCTGCAAAAAGCAAGTAAGATAATAACAGGTTTGATATCTGGTGTACCTACAAGTGCTTATTAAGGGATGAATGTAATTCCACTTTCATCACTTCCATAGACGAGATGACGGGATATTGACCATTGGAATTGCAACATTTCCAAGTCTCTAGCTGAACTCCTGAGCTGACATGCTGAATGGGTTTTATATGTAGTTTGAAAAATATAAGAACTCTCAAGGAGCTTGTACTTCTATTTTCCTTTCTTGTTCTTCAGTTTAGAGCTGTACTAGCTTTATAGGTGTGATTCTTACTTAATCTTTCTTTTCTGGACAGTAATTGGACTTGACAGAGGTGAAGGTTTATGTAGTATCTAACAGAATGTCTTCTAACCTGGAACAATTGAATAACTTCCTCTGTGACTCCCAAAATGTCCCATTTAATTCTACTCACTTGTAGTTCTTATAGCCTTGATCTCAAAGGATTTCCCAGCATGACTCAGCTAAATCTTAAAAGAGGTAAAGGAGGTTTAGCAGCAGTTTTCAGTCAGAGGAAAAGGTCTTGCAGCACAGAAGCAGCAGAGACCAGAAATCCTGAATTCCAGTCCCAGTGCTGCCAATGTTAGACCAGTGCAGTCTGAAGGAATCAGTGACGCAGGTGAGCAGAGACCTGGAATAAGCTTCTCCAGAAATAATGCTCCTAAACTCCCATGAATTTTTATCAAATTTATTTGGCTTAAAAGCCTAACATGGGCATTTTCAGCATCAGCACCACAAGCAGCAGACACGTGTGAATGGGTGATGCATCTTCCTGGAGACTGTGTGCTGTGTCAGTACAGGTGGAGGAGTAGCTGTCACCTTGCACTCTGCCTGAAATTCAGTCCTGCAGGCTCATTGAAAATAAGAAGTTTGCAGGTTTTGTTTGAATAGTAACATCCATGGGCAAGAAGGGAGTGTGAACACACAGTGGTTGCTGGAGACCAAGAGGAAACTGAGGGGAACTGGGATTGTTTGGTTGCAAAGAGCCACCAAATTACTTCACAAAGTGAAGTAATTCACATAATATATCTAGGAGAGAAGAAGTATTTTTATTTTCTTTGAGGAAAATAAGTAAGTGGAGAAAGAGCTTATTAAATCTGTTTTCCTAAAAGGTCTTATGGTTAATTGACTTCTGTGTTTGCAAGTGCTCAAGTTCCAAATGAAACTTTCCCTGCTTATTTTTTTGATCATGTAGGAAGATTTTTCTCTTTCAGTGTCTTTGCTTTTGCCTTTTTTATTTATTTTTTTTCCTTTACTTGGGGCACTTTAACCTCGACTGAGGCATCTATTTTCACGAGGCTTTGAAGAACGTAATTATCACTGTCCTTATCTGTGACACTAGTCCCAGATCCTGAGGCTGGTTGAGTTACCCTGGCTGTGTCCCAGATCCATGTCAGGACAAAACCCAGTTGTACTTGCCACAAAGTGCACAGCTTTGGGGGAGTCCTTGCAACTCCAGAAAGTCCCTCATTGTGGATGATTAAAGAGGCAGGGCTGTGATCAGACTGAGGAAGAGTATGATCCCAAAAGCTTTGTATTCACAGGAAGTTTGGCCAATAAATGCAGAGCTAATTCCTTCTGTTTTGAGTGATACAAGATGCTATTGTTTTAAATGACAGCTAAGCCAATTCTACAAAACCCAGAGTCTTTAAAAAGATAAACTAAATTTCTGGACTTGCAAGGCCAAATTTGCATCTGGTGTGAATCCAGTGGAAACAGGCTGATATGTGGGAACGGAGAAGCTGGCCTGTAGAATCAAACTGGAGATCCAAAAGGCCCTCTGAAGTGCTGTTCCCCATGTCTGCTGCTTTACTGGCCATGAAGAAGTTGGATCCCATTGTGCCCTGTGTGGTGGGGGTTTGCAGTGCGTTACAGGCCCTGCTCTCAGCGTAGTTCATCTCTTAAACCACCCACTGCTTAATTCAATCAATCCAGGAAAGCTCAGTAAGGAGGTGGATTTGGGAAGCGGCTTTGTGGGTTGTTAAGGCTAAACTCCAGTGCACCCACAGGGGAAGAGAATTGCAGAACTGGGGCCCTCTGCCTCAGCAAGTAGGAGATTTCATCTGCCCCACCTACTCTACCTGGAGGTGCTGCACGCGGGAGAGTTGGGTAACAGTCTCCATTGGCCAAGCCATGCAATGACATCATCTTTGGAGGAATGCAGCAAGAATGTTTCAGATGATAAGAGTAAACGTTACCAGAAAAAAAAAAAAGTGTGTTTTAAATTCCAGGTGAAGCCCAGGGAAGCAAAAATCGCACACATCTTTAAGGAGGGACTGGGTGGTGCAGGACAGCGAGCCGTGGCTTCATTCCAAAGGCAAATAACGGCCTTGTCCTGCTTGAAAAGAGAAGAGGAAAACCAGAATGTATTGCTTGCACTTTATATATTTCTAGGTCCCCCAGATTTTATCTACTGTTTTTCTCACATTTTTTTAATTGTTTAAAAGAAAGTGTTCAGTTTCCTAATTTTTAAATGTTTATTTTCCTTCTGTTGAGATTGATGGGTCATTAGCATTAAGTATTGGTTCTGCAGCTAGGAGTGTTTCTGGGCTTTGGTCCTTTCTTTTTAAAGCAAAGCTTTTGGAGAAAATTTACATTCATCTAAGTATTACCGTAAAGAGGCTGGTTAAAAATCCCAAATCAGTCATGCTCTTTGCTTCAAAAGTTCTTCTGGAATGCAAGGAATTTTGTCTGGAACAATTACATTATTTGCAATGGTAACTTCTTAGCGAACCCTGGAATAGTTTATGTGGTTAAAAACCTTTTCAAGAGCAATTGAAAAATTATGTTATCCCATCTATTGTTTAAAGGATTCCGTGTGGTGCAGTTCTTTGAATATATGGGAAGAAAATGGAGCCAAAAATGAAAATTTGGCAGGCAAAAAATCAAAGTGCTTGCATTGGCCCTAAATCCAGATATATACACATTAATGATCTCATTTGAAAGATGTCTATATTAAGATCTGAAAGCTCTTGGTGTTCCCAAGGGACCAGCTCATTGAATGTTGTGATATACCATGAAACTAAACAATATTTCTTACTGCAAAATAACCAAGAAATCAGAAATTCAGTCTGTGTGAGTAACAAAGGGCACATTAAGAACACAGTCTTTTGGGTAACCTTGCTCAGCAGTACATCAGAATTGCCATTGCAGGGAGGCACGGCTCTGCTTTGTGCTTACACACTCCTTCCTGGGAAGATCTGAAAATATGCCATACCCCATTCAGACTCACTAAACCTGCGTTACAAAGTTACCTGCACACACTGCAACTGCTGCAATACCAGCATCTCCACTTGAATCACTGCTGAAAGCAGACTTGGACAAAAGCTCCCTCCTGGCAGCTCTGTTATTGCAGCAGGATGCCACAAGAGAGGAGAGAGGCACCAGCAAGGCCCGTGTCAGTCACCACACATTTATCAGACCTCCCTGAGCAAACCCCACCTGGTCCTGCACGTGGGGACAACGAGGGCAGTGGGACCCCAGAGAGAACTCTCTTGTTTTCCACTCTGTTCATGAGATTATACTTTTATTTTAGAAACCTAAAATAACAACAGTGTTTCTGCTTCTTGAGGCTGTTTTACACAAAGATGTTGCCTGTAGTAGCATTTCTCTGAGCAGCAGCCCGTGTGAGCAGTAGCATCTCCTGCACTCAACTTCCGAATCTTGAGAACCTCGATGAGATGAGTCATGTCAGATCTGCAGGACTGGGCCATTTATCCTGTTCTCTTCCTCTGAGGCACCAGCAGCTCAGTTATCCCATAAATTCTAATGGTTTGCAATGCCCACTTGCCAAGAGAAGGGAGTGTTGCAAGTACTGTAAAATTCATTGTCCCATGTGTGTCGTATTAAATGGTGTAGCCAAAAGATTTCCATCTTAAGGCTTCAACAGCAGTGCTCATTTTGGAGTGTTTTATTCATCCAAGTGCTGTTAACCCTCAGTTTGTCCCTTTCAGAACTGTCTTTGGAGACATTTAGAAGGAGGATACCCAAGAAGATGGAGCAGTCTTTGTGTAAACAGTGGACCAGGCAGCTGAAGAGTTCCCATAGGCTTTTGAGGCATCACCAAATCTGTGCAAGTCCTTCCAGATGAACAAGCCCACCCTCTGAACTGTTTAATCCAGGTAGGACTGCTGGAAAGTGTAATTTAAGGCCTTCCTCCAGCTGAGATTCTTCAGTGATTCCTGAGTCTTTTCTGGGGCTGTGCTGATGTCTGTATAGCCAGAGGTGGTCCAATCCAAATACTCATCAGTACAACTTTAAATCCCACATCTTAGGTCAGTGGGTACATCCAGCTAGTCCAGATGTTTCTCATCAATGCCACCCCATCCTTATGAATCCTTTTATTCCCTTTTTCCCTGATTTCTCCTAAATGCTACAGCAAATCTCTCTATTTGCTTATTTATTTTGCTAGAGTGCCTTTTCCAAACCTATCTTCCTTAGATGCAGACACACAAAATATTTTGTACTTCTATGGCACCTTCTACTGAAGAAAGATCCTTTTAGAAGAGCTGGAAGAGAAGGAAATATCTCCAACTTACAAGGCTGAGCAAACTCAGAGAGACAGCCTGATTTGCCTGGGGATGCACAAAAATCAGCAGAAGAAAGGAAAAAAACCTGAACATTTATCTCTTATCTCCGTATAGATTTTTTTTTTCCCATAAAGTGTATTTTCTTTGCTTATTCACAACACCTTGAAAAATACCAAAAATCTTCTGACCTTCTTATGGAAAATAGCCAAAGACAAACATCTGGTGTAAAATCAATATTTCTTAGTAGGAAAAAAGATCAACCAAACTAATTTTCTATGGAATCTGTCTGATTCTGTCAAAAAGATTTGCTGCCGAGATAGCTTCCTTGCCTCACTCAGGCAGCTTTAAGAAGCTCCTTTCTCCTCTGAGACCACAGGAGGTTTCACATTATGTTGTTAACCTCCCTCAGATCATCCCCTCCATGCACAATCCCAGTCCCATTTACATGCAGACATAATGTCACTCAGCCCACTTTATGCCACTTACATCTCCCTTGTTGCTATGGGGAACATCGATAAGGAACCAATTAGCAAATAAAATATTTGAGGCCGAATGTGAAAGCCACTGCTCGGTGGATTTGTGTGTCATAGGCAGTGACATTTCATCTGGCATTTGTCCTTACCTAGCTGAGCTTCTATCACTGCAACTCCAGCTACGTTCTGTGTAGTCAAAACATGCTCTTCTTGGGATTTAGAGGCTCAGACGTGCAACTCTATCTGACCCCGGGGAATTTTTACGGCTCTCGGGAGAAGCGGGAGAGCTTGGGAAGCGCTTTTGCAGCGTGGAAGTGCCAAGAGCACCATCCAGTGCCTGAGCTGAGTAAACACACGAGAACTCGGTGGCGTTGGGACAGCGGCAGCTCTGCACATCCCGTGCTCCAGCTGCACCTGGTGGGATGCACGAGGAACGCATAGAAAGAGGCTACAGTCAGTTATAGAAGGAACTTGTAAGGGAAGGCTGGCAGAGCTGTCAGCCTTTCAGGACAGGAGACAACCGAGAAGGTCACATCTTTCGAAGAAGAGCTGTATTCTGTGTTGGAGTCACTGACTGAGGGAGCAAGAGATACACGGAATGAGGAAGTGGAGGTGGCAATAGATGGGGCTAGTTAACAAAAGTAGATGAATTAAACCCATGCTGGAGAGGAGCTACTGCAGAGACAGAAAACTGGGCCAGATCCTGTTATCCTTCCCCTTTGCAGAGTTGAATCAGCAGAAAGAGACTAGGAGGGTGCAGTGGCAGCTGAGAAAATAAGGGAGAAGTGACCTCAGCTGCCACTGCATAGTCTCAACAGACTGTTTGGCAAATGTAGGTAGTCCTGGATTTCAAGAATTAAAATAATTTGGAAAAGTGTTTTGCACAGATGTGTGCAATAAGTAGTACATTTTAGTACATATGGCTACAGGCTGTTAGTGGTCTAGAGAGAAGGAACTAACAGGAGAAGAAGGAGTCCATGGGGCTAAAAATGGGCACAGGCAAAAATTAATGTTATCTGTAAAGAAGTGATACCCAAATAGATGTCCAGGAAAAAGGATACAACGTTTCTGTGGACTAGCAGCTGTGCAACAAGCTGTGGAAACTCTAGGTAAGCAAGGAAATATGAATATTATGAACCTGATATTTATTAATCAGAGACGCAGAGTGCTCCAGTTTAGCACAATATTTGTGGTAACATATCATTACTATATCCTCCCTAAAACAAGACTTTGAGCATAATTTAAAAATGCTGCAATCCAAGACAGCTTCTCTGTTGTGTTCAGTGTTCCCAGGAACAGCTTAGCATGTGTTTGCTCTTCCTCTTTTTATATTGAACTTGCAGAGCAAAACTCACTTATTTGATTAATATTAAGCAGTGTTTTGTTTGTGCCCTGTGGCAGAAGTGCCCAAATGGAGAGGGTTGGGTACTGAAAACACGAGAAGCATTTAATATTCTGTGGAGGTCTGTTAAAGTTCTCTGAATACAACATCTGCTATCAAATATTTGGATAAATCAGTTTCTGCAAGTATTTGGACCTGCTCTGGGTCTGCATTCCCTCTCTTCCTTCTTTGTTGCTAGAGCCAATAGATGGTGGTTTATTGCCTGGTGCAACCTATTAAAGTCCCTTTGCTGGGGCTTGGCAATTAGCTGAGCAGAAAGAGTGTAAAAATCACTTCGACATCTGTGGGGTTGAAATGGCAACACCGACTTAAGATTTCCGTGAAATGTTTTTTATCTGTCCACAAGGTGATGGAGAAAAAAGAAAGAAAGGTTATCCAGAGGCTTTGGGAAGATATTGTCTGATGTATCTGTAGAGTGGGACCTTGGTTGAGAGCTTTTGTTTATATAAAATGTGCCTGCCCACCACAGAGCCCTCGTGGGGATGTATCCAACATCCTTCCTGCCAGGGAAGGTGAGTGCTACCCCACTGCTCAGCACTTCCAAATACCACTGCCAGTCCAGCCTTATGTGCAAGGAAAACTCCTGCAGAGCTGAGGAATGTGAAGGGAAACCAGGAGCTGTTGTGTGTCATAGGACTGATGCCAATCCCCAGATGGAGGTGCCCATATTTCAGTCACACAACATTCCACAGCCCCAGTCTTCCCAAGCTCATCCCACTGCTGGGCACAGCGAGAGGGGCAGGCTCACATCACCAGCTGTGACTGCAGAGGTGGCTGCAGAGGTGAGTCAAGGGCTGGTGCATATGAACCACACAATTTAGAAGTGTTTGAGATTAATCCTTTCACTTTAGGAAGTGTTTTAGCTAAGGAAGACTGAGTACACAGAGCTACTGTTACCCTGGCTGAGACTTTGGACATTTGGCTTCACTCTTGGACAGATTTTCCTAAGAGTGGTATTTTTCCCTGTAAATTTTACCAAATTTACCTGCTCAGAGGCTCTGACTCCTGGAGCTATGGCCAAAGCGATGAAAGAGCACCAAATGGGAATTCCTAAATTGCACTCAAGAGTATTGTAAAGCAACTATTTCATGTATAGTAATGAAGAAAAATGTCTCACAACGTAACATTTTCTGCTACTAAGAAAATAAGGTATTTTGAGTTATAGTCCTTTAAGATGTCTTGGTATGTCTTACTATGTTTAAAGGGCTAGATTTCTTCTCTTTTGTCTTGTTTTCAGCCTTGATACATCAAGAAAACTTCGGAGGAGTTATTATTGCCTCACACCAATGGTAAGGAGAAAGAGAAGCAAGTTATTCATGTTTAATGTTGTTTTGTGCCAGATGTTTTGCTGGTAGAAATCCATAGCTCCACAGGCATCAATTTCTTCAGGATCTGGAATGTCTGACACAATTTCTTTCTCCTTTCTGGATGGCCTGTAAAGGAAGCTGCTTGATTTTGCAATATTGAATATTCACGCTGAGAAGTTATAAGCAAAACCAAAATAATGAGAGACAGGGTCTCTAATAAGCTTCCTGTCACATCAGGCTCTGGTTCTGGTGAAGCAGATGTGGTTGCTGACTTGTTTCCAAAATGTTTGTTGAGTGGTGATTAGATTCTGTCATGCTGATGTTATATCTCTGTGATCTCATTCAATACAAGTAGTTCTGCAAACAGTGAAGTATTTTTTTCCTATGGATTTATATCTTGGATTGTGTTTAGGCATGGATTCTCTGATGTGTAATGGGGATTGAGTTCATTTTAACCTGTTTCTTCAATGAGAAATGAATAATCTGTCTTAATTTGCCTATTTTCACAGAACTTGCAGGAATTAAATATCGTAAGTTCTAAAAATCTGAGTGGGACTTATGAACCAGTTTCAACATTATTTGGGGCCAATTCATATAAACAAACATAAACACGAGTCTCATTTTCTTACAAAAGCAAAAGGCAAGAATCAATCTTTATTACTTTGTATTTCCACATTACCTGCTTTATTTTCTTCTGGTTTATTTGTGATCAACCATAGAAGATATGTTTTATTTAAAGCTGTATGAAATATGAGACTTTTTGCCACATTGGATGCATATTAAGACATCATTAATTTATGCTTGTTACAGGCCACACAAGAGGTCACATTCTCTTTTTATTGTCCTTGCTGGAGCATGGGAAAGAGGTGACATGCATTTTAACTTACATGTTTGCACAGCCAAGTGCAGAGAAAACTAATTCTAAAGGAAAAATTCTCTCTTCTGTCACCAGTTCTGGTGAAGGAAATGTAGAATTAAAATTATCTTTTGGATTGCTGGGTCCGGTCTTCTGCTTCTGTAGTGAGCCAAGTTTCCAATTTTTTTTTGTAAACAGCTCAGTGCTATTCAAAAATATGCTCTTTCTTCCTTGTTCTCTCTCCTAAATTCCCAGTTTCCCACTTTATTTGGTATTTGTTCCAGCATTTCCTTCTTTTGATGGGAAAAACCTTTTTAATTTCCATGGTCATTTTAGGCATGTTTTTCTTGTTCTGTGAAATGCCTAAAAAATTCATTACTGCAGGTAGCCATGTCTGCATGGGGAATAAGGGAGGAAAACCCTTATAAGAGGACAGAAAATCTACACTTGGGTAAATCCTTAAGACTCAAGTCTGTTGGAAACAAGGCTTTAACAGCACTTAGCATAAAGTATTTGTGTATCTGATACTACCAGGTTTTTCTGGGACTGGCAAATGAATTATTTAGTAATGGAAACTGCATGTGCATGCGTTTGGCTTCTGTAGGTTCACGTGATAGAAAACTGTAAGAGTGTCTGGAGGGATCACAACTGCCCAACTTTGTGTCATAGACCCTGTGTCTTAACAGGGCTCAGAAATTCCCATTTAGCTGGGTAGAAGAGAGAGAACAGAGTGGCAAGTCTCAGCTTTTATTGCTAATGCTTTGTAAAATAAAATTTATGGTCTGTAGATTTGGTTCTGTGCAGGTCCATGTGACTTAAAATTTATTACTCCACTTCATATTTGTGCATCTCTCTCCAGTTCCTGGACATGAAAGAAATGAAAGGTCCAAAAGGTTACCTTTATGTTAATAGATCCAGATATACCCAATATTTAACTTCCCTGGACAAAAGAATTGCATCAAGGGCTGGCTTGTCCTGTTAGCTTGTGACAGTGTCAGCCCAGTGTGCTGCAAAGCTTCATGGAGCCTTAGAGGATAAAAAAGAAAAAAGCCAATGTACGCTCAATGGAAAACAGATGGAGTTTTCATTAGATATTACTTTTAATGATCTGCTTTAAAAGTAAAGATACACCATTCTGAGCAGAAGGGCCTCATAATAGCTGTGTTTGGGTCCCAGGCTCATTAACTTAGCTACAGATAAGCAAAACTGCAAGATCTTTGTATCATTAGAGGTTCCAGTCAAGCTTGCCTACCATTATTAGAATTCCAAACACAGCAGAACTATTTTGGAGCCTTAACAATAATTTATCCTGAAGATGTATCTTTTTTTAATGATTCAGAGTTGTTATTATGGGCCTGGCAGTCAGTTGCTCAGTTTCTGGAGTATTACCATTTAACCTAGGTCAGGATAAAAATCCTGGAATACTCACTGCAGGGCAGTCCTGAGGGCCTGTTCTTTACAGTCCACTTGAGTGTGACTCTCCCAAATGGTGTCACTGCTCTGAGAGGTGACCCCAGCAGTCCAGAAAACCTGAAGATCCCTCCTAAAAACAGGGACCCTGCAATCTGTGCCTGTGGGTACTAAATCAACTTTTGACATGTAAAGAACAATGCAATCCCAGGGTTTTAGGAGTAGATGCTTGCTGCCAAACCACAAGAAATGCTTTTGTCTGGAACTCATGGAGCAGTAACATAGCAGTGGAGGGTGTACCCTTGTCTGTTATTCCCTCTGAGCAATTTCTCAGAGACTTGTTACCAGGATTCAGATAGATTTCATGGAACTAGGAGAGAAATAGGCTTTAATTTCCTTACAAAAGGAGGGAGAGACAATAGAACTCAGCAAAACATGTGGCAACTTTTTGTTTCTGTCTGAGAGTTATGCAAGCAAAACCCAGTGCCCATCTTCAGCCAGTACTCTCTAAAGCAAGACTCACGTGAGAAAATTTGTGTTATCTTTCTTCTGGTACGAGTTGATAAAACTACTTTATTTCCTCTGTATATGTGTGAATACAGCCTATGTCTTCAGCTGATCTCCAGCTGAAGGGAGTATAAATCAGAATCCAAGTTTCTCAAAGTTCAAGGAAGTTTGGAGCTGATGTTCTGGTTCACTGCCACCTCTGCAGAAAAATACCTGCATGAATTAAAAAAAAAAAAAAAAAGCCTCTTGTTTTCATAAGACACAGACTAGAAGGATCAAGTCCAGTGACAATCTGTCACAAACTGCTAATTAAACACTGTTATGGAACCAGGTTTTTCCCACTCTGTTAGAAACCTTCTTCAACTTCCAGACTAGAGTTATTGGTTGACTAGTTTGTTCATATTTAGTATTGTGCCAAAGCTGCCTTTTAATTTAGATTACATACAAACAGAATATATTAGATTTCCTCTGCTTTTTGTGTCTTTCAGGAAAAAAAAAAACAACAAAACTTGTGTTGAAGGTCAAATTATTTCCACATACAATTTAAGGGCGGGGGAATAAGCAAAAGGAGCAGATGTTGAGTGCTTTATGGTTAGGTTTGTGTACCGTAGTTACAATGGTCCAACCCTTTTTCAACAACATTTCTGCTCTTCTGATTGCTCCTGTTACCTCATGTCCAAGCAACTGCAGTAGATTTTCTTTATGATTTATTTGCAGACATCAAGGATATTCCCTTGCTATGTTGCTAGAGTGAAAAAAACCACCACTTCTTATACAATTGTTTCTTTCTTCTTTAGCCGTTCAGTGGCCTTTTCCTGATTCAGTTTATCTTTCTGAGCATGACTGGCCAAACCTGATCTCCACTTGAACAAGGCAGTTCCATCATACTCGTGATTCCAGCATGAGGTGAGAGGTTCCCACTGTAGTTTGTGAAGAATTTGCACAGGATGAATTCTCAGCAAATTCTAAGCAGTTGCCTTTCCAAGGTGTCTAGTTATGCAACGCTCAGTCACCCAAGGGGAAACTTGTCCTAAGTAAATGACCTGGATGGATCAATGCAAAAATGCACACCTGAAGTGACAAAAGGCTTGCTTTCTACAGGGAAATTAACCCCTGCACTGCTGGGAGTAGCAGCACGTGGTGTCTGGTACTCCTTGGTGCCATGGTGTCCGTGTGTGCACACAGAGCTCCGACTGTGGAATTACTGTGGGAATTACTGCTGCAAAATTTCCAGTGTCTTGGGAAGGCAACTTCTCAACAAGGTAAATTCGTATTTTGGCAGAGCTTTGCTGCACCAAGTATTCCAGCAGTGGAGAATTCTGGAGAAGTGGTAAGAGGAAATACAAGTGACCTCCAGAGCAAGGTACTGCTGTTGAAAAGTTGAGCTGTTTAAGATGTGATTTTAAGAGGTCCTGGATACCTTGTAGAAGTTGCTTCCTAAAGCATCTGCATGTCAGCACCCTACATGTTTTAAACTGAGCATGCAAAACCCCAGCATGGATGGGCACTCTTCAGTGTGGGGGCCTACGTGACTCCTTTTAGTCACTTGGCAACACAATAATAGAAATAGGAACGTGGGATTTCTTATGTCTATTGTGTCCATTAGAACAATACCGCTGAGAGCAACTGAGACCAAAGGCCTGGCCTTCAAAATATATGACTTGAAAAGAAAGCTGCATTTTTTTGGTAAGGTCCAAATGTATTTCATTCAGCTTTGCTGCTACTCCCAAAGTTTAGTTGTAAACAAGTCACACATCTGGGTAGCACTGCCTGTAACTGTCTTCATCCTCACCAGGAATTACTGGCTTCACAATGTTCTGTGTGTGCAGAAAACAGCTTACAAGCGGTAACCTGAGCAAACTCTTATAACTGAAGAGCTTAAATATCTTCAATGACCAGCCTGCAAAGTAGCCAGAGTCTTTAACTTTATGGATATAACCCTGAAGTCTTGAAATACTGCATTTTAGCCCTGCTGAGCAGGGCTCTGATTCTGACTGCTCCCTATCAAATTTCCATGCTGACTCTTTATCGAGAGCTCAGCTGTCCAGAGCAATGATGTACTACCTGCTTTCATGGAAGGTGAGTGTCAACTTGAGTAGAACTCAAGTACAGCTATAAAGGGTTTTGTAGCTATACAGCAATGAAACTTGGAAAACCATTTCTGTACCTCATAAATAAAATGAAGTAAGCTGTCAGGATTATCATTACTCAGTGCCAAGTGACAAAATAATGTTGCACCTGAATAACTTCTGTTGAAGTGACAGGTTGTTTTCTCACTGCATGGTTGGCATATCCTGGAGACTTTGGATTCTGCACTGTGGAGGCTGAATTTATTTGAATTAATTAATATTTTAAATGTTCTGTGTTCCTAATTCCAGCCTCAGTTCTCAAAACCATGACAGAAAAACCACTGGAAAAAATACCCACTGAATTCCAGTATGGACAGGGATCCACAGAAAGGGATAGGGAACTTGGAGGCTCCTAATTTGTGTACAGCTGATACAAAGCCAGGGTTTGGAGTTCATGACTGCTGACAGGATGAGAAGGGGACATGACCTGTTCACTCTAAAAGACTGAGGACACCTGGAGAAGGCTACATTTGGAGGAGTTCACTGGTTGTCTGCCTTTCTCTTCTTGCAACAGCCATTCAAAAAGCCTTTACAACTTCCCAGCATGGTGGTGAGGTCCTCAGCGTGGAAGAATAAATTAAGAGTGCTCTTGCTGCAAAGCTGCTGTTCTCCTCTCCTCCTAGATTGTTCCTACTCCCAGTCAGACCCACAGCTTGCCAGCCGATTCGTGGCTGATCGCCACGTGCTCCCAGTTTCCTTTACACTTGCCTGGCACTTCCTTGGCCTCCTGAGCAGAAAAAGAGCACAGAACACAAAGATGCACAGAACAGCCCCTCATGAACCACCTGGCTTCAGGCACAGAGACACAGCTGCCCTCCAGTCTGAGTAACACCAGGATGTGGCATCTGCTGGGGCTCTGCAGGCTCTGAGAGCTCAGAAAGGCAGACAGACCCTATGTCTGTTCCTTGGCATTCCCACACCTCTCTCCTAGCTGGGTGTCCCCCTTCATAAATCATTTAGGAAAGATACTTCTGCATAAATACTTTATCTGTTATCTTCTCCAGTACAATGGATTAATTTAGCATGAGTTTATGCCTTTACTGTTCTTCAGCAGTGACAGAAATTCATTTTTTGGCCAGATTTTATGAATGATATTCCATATTTATTGTGTATTATGACGTTTTTGGATGATACGAAGTCAAGACTAGGCATCTGTCTTTGGTTCTAAAACTATTTTTCTTCTCTGATGAACAGTGTGTTGCAGTCTATAGATACCTGTAATTTACAACCTCTTTCAGTTTCAAGTAAGATCATGATTAACATTTTGTATGAAGCAAGGGGGTGAATGGGAGAGTTCATTGACTTTTCAACCCTGGAATCACCCAAGTAGTTTTACATTCCAAATAAAATATTTGTTAAGTTTCACACCAGTCTTTTACCAGTGAATATCACGATGTTGCTGTTGGGAAAAACTGAATTTATTAAGGCAATATATTTAAAAAATTGGCTCCAGCACCACACAGCTGGCAACAAGGAAAAAGTAATCTGAGGCAGCATGTAAAACACTGTTCTCTAGTTAGACTGTGTATTTTTAATAACTGCCTCCAACAGACCACCCTGTGACACTCATTGCAAGCACAGAAAGCCTGATTGTTCAAAAATCACGTAACTAAAACGTAGATGTTGAAATGCCAACCTCCCACTATTCACCTCCAACCTATTCTTTCCATCTTTTTCTGCTTATTTTAATTGTTTCTTTCCTGGTGTCCTTCCTCTCACTGATGTTTTCCTTCAGTACCACCCTCTATGCCTCCCAGAACCAACTGTAGCTTTAATGGCAGAACAGGAAACGTTCAGAGATCTTTTAATCTTTCACCTCACATGCCACTTGCACAAGGACAGGCTACTCACTACTCAGAGAACAACTATGAAAAATAGGAAAAATAGTAGATTAATTAAGCTGGATCACTGAAAAACCCAAGAATCTCTTACTCCTGTTGTCTTGCACTAAACTACATGAAGTACTTCCTGGCTTATAACATACTTTCTCTAAAGGATGTTTACTAAAAGACAGTGTCAATGTGGTGTAATTTCTTTGGCTACGTCTCTTGTTGTAGGCTGAAATGTATTACCTTTCATATGTAAACTGTATCACTATATTCCTTACTAAAAATGAAACAAGTTGCTAAGAGTTCCACAAACCCATAATTAACTTCCCCAAAGAGGATGCATTTTTTAAATGTTTTTATTGCCTTAGTAATGCATGTTACAAAAAAAAATGCCTTCTGCAGCAAAACACACGAAGAACAGGAATGAGTGCAAACCAAACAAATTAGAAAGTAAATTATCTATGAAACCACTTATTTCAATGCAACAGGGAACAGTAAAGTTTCGAAACAGCTTCTCCTCCTCTAGAGAATGCAGAACTCATTGGAGCTCCTGACATAAGTGAAAATATTGCACTAAACCAAGATTTCTATTCCTTCCTCCCAGAGAGACCTAAAAATTGTCCTCACAATATGTTTATTTTGTTGAAATAGAAGAAAAACTTAGTCCTGAGAAAGACTGCAACCTGCTCTGTCCTGCCAAGCCAAAGGCTGTGCAATGTGCTCTCTTCAAGGGAAAGACAACTTGGAAAATAAAAAAGCGGATTCTACACCATGACTTCTTCTCAGACCTCTTTTCCAATCAGTTTGCACTGACTTCCAAAGACAAGACTTCTCCAGCTAACATGAGCACTTTGCCCAGATGCTTCAGCAGAACTCCAGTGTCTTTTCTGTCAGGCTTTCTTCTCCAAGCACCCCTGCACAAAGGAGTTCTGAAGACATGACCCATACCTTTGTATTTTGGGCCACACTAACATAATAACACTTTCCTGTGCCTCTGATGCCAAAGTGCAGCTACAAAGTTCCTCAAATTCCTGGATATGCAGCCATCTCCTTGGCACCACAGTTCACTTGATGTCAGCACTTGTTCACAGACAGAAGTATATGCAGCCTGGCAAATTCTCCTTGGGAGGGTCTGTTTACAGGCTAGTATAGCTTACAAAGGGAAAATCATACTTTTTCTACCTTGTTCAGTATTTTTTTAATATTATGAGATAATTGACATTTCTTCTCTCTCTCTGCTCTCATTTATTATGGTGATAATGCTTTTGAAGTACTTGATAAATTCCATCCGAACATCTTCGGGATCTTCCTCTAAGTTGGAATGTATCAATTTTAGCTTGTTCAGTGGATAAGCTTTGAAAGTAAATAAGAATAATTTTCTTAGAAAATAATAATATTAAATAAGAATATTCCTCTTATAAAAGAAATAGTCACAATCAAGGTCATTAGACAGCTCATGCTGCAGTCAGCTGGAATTCAGTGGTACACAAAGTTTGACACCCCAGATAACACAGAGCAGGGCAAGGAGAAATGCAGCAGAGTTTGTCAGTGTTGCAAACAAATACTTATTGCCAGATTAAATTTTTCAAAGTTTATTATTATTGAAGCGCAAAGTCTGGTTTTGGTCTCACATTCAGTTAAGCAGAATTAAACAAATTGAGCACTGAACTGCAATTTGACCATTGAAGTGATATGATACTCTTTGATTACTTCAAAATTATGGAATGATATTGTTGTATTAAATAGGTATTAATATATTAATGCTTATAACAAACTTGTGCTTGTTTGAACACTGGAACAGGGTACCCAGAAGGGAGTGTGTGTTTTCACAGCCATAAACAGCCACAAATAATTTTGCAGTATCTAAGGTACCTATTGCTAATTTTAACATGCAGCTCATTAGCCTTTTATTTCAAAGGGCTCCTGTTCTTTTGACTGGCAAAATACAGACTTAAATGCCCTCAAAACCGTCTGTTACCAAAAAAAAAAAAAAAAAAAATTTCAGTGTAAGAACCAAGCTACTACTGATAAGGAAATATGGCAGGAGCCCTAATTTCTGGCTTAGCTGCATACACACTAGGAGAAGCCACTCAAACCTTCCCTTCCCATTCTATTTTTGTGAAACAGGAATATTGCTCAGCTTCTAGATGACCTTTGAAATCTATTATTTCTGTTTTTGCAAAGCACTTTAATGTTCTTTAATAAACAGAATTAAATGAAGAATGCAAGCCATAAGGTGTTAACTATTTTAAAGACAAAAAGATCGATGAAAAACACTGAGCTACAAATAGAGTTTTCATCTCCTTACCCAAGGACAGGTTTTCTGTGTCCCCTGCACTGCCTGGCTTGTGATGTGCCACCAGGAGACACTGACTGTCAAGCAGTGGCTGCTGCTGCACGAAGCACGAGTACCACATCTCGATTTCCTTCAGGTGGCTGGGCAGCTCAGGGTTGAAGATTATTATTACACCGTGAGAATCCTTCATCAGAGCTGGCCAGCATGTTTCAAACCTTGAAAAACACAGAAAATTGAAAGACTGACAGCTGTAGAACAGAAACATGCACTCAAACTTCCTCAAGTTTTGTCCCCTTCTCAAGAACAAGTACTTTTTAAACTATAACATCAATAACCTTGCCAGTTATATATCATATTCCAAGTATTTTGAATTATCTATTATGATAGTTCATCCCATGATTTTCTAATTTGATGATTTGCTGACAATGTAGAATTTCCTCATATAAACGTAATTAAACATTGCCCTAAGAATGGATCATTCTCAATTCCATCTTTCAGAAATTAAGGCCTCAATCATATGCATACACTGTTTGAAGTCCATTCACAAAATTTAACGGAGATGAAGGCCATTACAGAGTGGGCCTCTGTCTCCTATATCTGTAACTTCATTCCAGAGTTGTGAACTTTACTGTTTCAGTCAGTCCTTATCCATGGCAGAGTACCTAGTGTTGGATGCTTTACAGCAGAAACTATAAAAATATATTGGGGTAAAGAGTCAGGAATACTCCTTATGTCAAACAGACCTGAGCCTTAAGTATGAATATCTTGTAAACAGAACCATCAGGAGTTCAGTAACCTGGTAACAATGCTGGCTTACTTTTGATCACCGCTGCAATCCCACAGCTCGAATCGACACCCAGCTCCCTTGTTGTTCCCACTGAGGTTTGGCTTCTCATACTCCAGGATCCTGCGGAAATGATGGATACACAATGGGGTACGATCCCACACAGTGGCACAGCAGAGCGCGGGGCTCTCGGGGCTCTCGCTCACCTGACCCCCTGCGTCGGGCTGTAGCTGCAGATCCCTTCTGTGCTCTCGGACACGAAGTTTGCCAACACCGACTTTCCAGACTAGCGGGGGTGAAAGGCACACGTAGGAATTTAATGCGCCAAAGCCACAACGTCGGTGCTCACCCAAGCCCTCCGCACCATCCCTCCCGCTCAGGCCCGATGCGTGCAGGCCTGGTCCCGCTTCCTCCTTCCCTCCCTCCCGCCACAGTGAGCCCGCGGGGCTCGGCGGTGCCGGCCGGGGGTGCGGGGGGTGCCGGCCTGCGCTCACCTCCCGGGGCCCCACCAGCAGCACCTTCGCCCTCAGCATGGCAGGCGGGCACGGCGCCCCCCCGCGGCCGCTGCCCGGCAACGCGCGCGGCGGCGGGAGCGCGCTGCCATTGGCTGTGCCGCCGTCACGTGATGCGGAGGGCGGGGCGCGGCGTGAGGCGATGGCCGGGGCCGCGGGGTGTGTGAGCGGTTGTCGTTCCGTTCTCTTCGTGTCCGCGGTCTGAGCCTGCTGTATCCCTGCCGTGTGTCCTCTGTGTCCCCGCTCCGTCACAGCTGTGTCCACCTCGTGCTCTGTTACCGCTCTTTCTGCGCTCTCTTTACTGCTCTGTCCCCTTCGTGTCGCCCCTTCGTCCTCTCAGTGTCCCCGCTCCGTCCTGGTGTCCGTCCACTGTGTCCTCACTCCGTCCCCTCTGTGTCCCCTTCGTGTCCCACGACTGTGTCTGCAGCCGCCCTGCTGTTGCCTCACTGTGTCCCTGCTCTGTCCCCGCAGTGCCCTTGCTGGACAGAACGAGAGGACACAGTCTTAAGCTGCACCAAGGGAGATTTAGGCTGTATGTTAGGAAAAGGTTTTTTACTGAAAGAATGATAAAGCACTGCAATCGTCTGTCCGGGGAGGTGGTGGAGTCACCATCCCTGGATGTGTTGAAAAAAAGATTGCATGTGGTGCTCGGTGCCATGGTTTCGTTGAGGTGTTAGGGCATGGGTTGGCCTCGATGATCTTAAAGGTCTCTTCCAGCCTAGTGATTCTGTGTGTGAATTCTGTGTGCTTCGTCCCCACTGCCCCTCACTGTTCCCCTGCTCTGTCCCTGCTCTGTCTGGCCTGCTCGTCGGTCTGCTGGAGCAAGTATGGTGTCACAGCAAAAGAGCAAAGGGATCCTTCGCAATGTACGTGCTGGTGTGGCCCAGGGCAGGTTTGGTAAGGGGAAAATCCTCCTGGCACTTCCCAGCTGCTGCTTTCAGCAGGGGACAGGACTTCCAGCCACTGAGCTGTGTGACCCCTGAGCACTGACCAGAGGAGGAATACCTGATGACTCTTGTGGGCAGAAGTGGGAGGAAGTGGAGTGTCCCTCTCAGACCATTCTTCTGCCCATAGATACCAATCTTCGAACCATGAGAAGATAAAGCCCACGACTTCTGTGCAACCTTTCAGGGTCCAAAATTCAATAAAAGATTGAATAGAGACCACCAAGCCCACTGCTGCAAGCCATTGCTGGCCACATCCATGCAATGCTGCTCTGCATTGGCCCCAGTGCCCTCGTAGGCAGCCCTGGAGGGATGAAACAGGCAGAGGTCAGTGCCCTCTTGCTGAGCCCTCTGTCAATGTGGTCTTCAGACCATTCTGCACTGCTCCGGTGTCCCTCACTGCTTGAGCAGTGCTCTCCTTCCTTGTTTGATTGCGATTTTAACTGCAGATTCTCCTTGGAAGGATGATGAAGCCAAGCTCTTGAAGATTCTTATTAAGGCTTGTTAGGGGAGGCAAGAGGCTTTTTGCAATGGCAGCTTCTAAAAAAAAACATCTGGCAGACAGATGTGCTGCTTCAGAGCTGTTTAGTGCCCAGGTACAATAGCACTTCTAGACAAGCTTTCAAACAGGGCCTCTAGGCGCTACCACAATGTAAATGTTTATTACCAGTACTGTTAATAAATGTGAACCAGAAATGCTCTGTTCTCACTGAGGGGGTACAGTCTTCTCTATCACAGTGGAGACTCATTTGTTGTTTCACTCCCTCTGTAGGGATCGTTCACAGTGGTTCAGTGTGGCAGTGGCATCCCGATGTTCACACAGTATTTTAAACTTCAGAAAAACCTTTCTTTTTGGGTTTGTGGGACTAAGACAATGAAAAAGCAGTTGCTGCAACTACCCGTGAATTTGATTCTGGATGTGTGCTTTCTGTTTGTGAAGATACGTGTGTGATTCAGGACTAAATGCACAATGAGCTGGGACAACTCATACTTAATTCTTTCCACAGCTTTGTTGTTTTCCACATTTCAGACCCACGACTTCCAAAGGAAAGACAGAAAGGGTGGCCCAGAGAGAAGAACCAGCACAGCCTTAGCTGGCATGTGGTATTAGCTGACACTAGCACATGGAGAGAAATGTGTTATAAAGGATCCTGTTGTGGACACCACCACAGAAGAAGGGGAAATAAAGCATAAGAGGTAACTGAAACTGGGTAAAACTGGCTGTTTGTGCAGCTGCCCAGAAAGCAATTAGGATTAATTTTTAGATGGACTGTAAGATAGGGTCTTTGTGTGTTTATATTAGCCAATGAAGGGTAAGGAGAGCACAGCTGAATAAGGGTGCAATTTTTGGATTTATCCATGTGATTTAGGGTTTGAAGTCACTTTAGAAACTGGGAATTAAGCTTTCAAGCCACTTAGGGTGACTGTTTTCAAAGGCATCTAAGTCAAGTACATTTGATGTTATCAGCATCTGCCTTAGGCATATGTGTAAAGCTATGTTAGTTCCTGGTATTTTGTTGGCTGAGAGCACACACGTGTGTGAATCATTTTCCTTCACTGATTAAAAACTCTTTATCAGATTGCAGCAGAGAGAAAACCCCAGCAGTAAGTGAACTACTTCCAGACAATGTTGGTAACAGTCTTTATGTCTTGCATTTATTAGATGGCATGTTTTCCACCATAATGTTTTGGTAGCAAGCAAAAATTATCATCTTCAGGTGATTTTCCTTGTAAAAATCCTCCTTCTTCCTTCAAAAACCAAGAGCCATTGCAAGGTATCAATAATATTTCAATAAAGCTGTTCTTCATTCTAGAAATGTCAGTGAGGACTCAAGTGAGAGATGCAGTGATTGCTGTGTGAGGGCAAGTGATGCTTTTTGCCTGAATTGCAGATTGGAGGATATTTGCCTCCACGGTAGAGACCCACTGGTTTTACTGGAAGCAGCAGTAATATGTAATGCCAGTCAGCTTTCAGATAATACTTGAGCACTTGCAAACCATTCAGTCTTTCAGTATTTTAAGTTTGCATTGTGTTTCGTTTAATGTGGCACATAAAAATTTTCCTATGAAAACAACTAAAAAAAAAAAATTTCATAAGTTTTTGTGGCTCAGTATTGGTGCTTTGTTTAATGTACTGTAGCAATATTTCCAAACTTTGGGAAACACGCCCTGGAGCACTCCAGTTGTGTGTGAAAATGCTGCCTGGGTTAGAAGTACAACCACATGGCACAGCTCACCATGAAGGGAAGGCTCTGCCTGGTTGCTGTGCTTTGCATGACATTTATTGTGTGTGTGCAGAAACAGCTCTTCAGTGGGTGCAGACAGGGACCTGCATTACATCATCCATTTATTTATACTGGTTCACCTGGGGGCAAGGCATGGAATACAGGAATTGAGAGGAAGGAACACCTATTTTTGAGCATTGTTGCCTGTTATTAAAAATTAAGGAGAAAATCAATATTGTAATCTCAAAGCTTGTTGGTTAAGAAGCTCAGGGCAGGGATGTGTCTCTGGGGCTCCAAGTGTAGTTGATTAAGTAAATGATGGTTTGGATGAAGTGTGGCTGCTCTCTGGAAAAATCTTTGGGTGGAGCTATGGCAAGAGACCAAAGGGAAACAGGACATTAAGGTGCATTGACAGGGGTGCAGTGCAGTCCTGCTCTTTGTCACGAGTCTGCGGGGTAACACTCAGTTCAGTCTCTCTCAGGAAACCTCTTCTGGAATCAACAGGAAAAGCTCATGCAAAACCTTATTGCTTTGTTCATGCCAACAGATTGTCAAGGACTTCAACTCTTATTGATCTGTGGCCTCAAAGTCCTCCCCTTCCTAGGGGAGATGAGGGTCTTTATTTCCATTTTATAGATGGAGAAACAAAGCAGAGATGTAAAAACAAACCCAAGGGACATCAGTCTGCCTCTATGGCCGCCCCAAGAAAAGACACCAAAGTGTTCTGATTTTTGAGTCGCAGTATGTGAATGCAGGAGTTTGTTTCTGTGGTTTCAATCTTCAGGTACAGCTGCAATTGATGCCTCAGATAGATGTTTTCCTTATTCTAAAGTCCGTGGAGCAACAGTAACACCTAGTGGCTGAATGTGCCAGTCTGTTCCTCCTTTCTTTCCTTCCTTCCAAGAATTAGAGTCGGAGGGCACACGGTGTGATTGACAGCTTTGACTTGCAAGGCCAACACTTAGGATCTCCAGGGATTTGCCATTTTCCTTTCAACCTCCCACCACATTCTGTTTTCTATTAAAAGTGGTAGATGAAATATGAAACTCTTCCTCCCACCTCCCAACCCCCTTCACTCTTCTGGCTTATGGTGGAGGTTGTTCCAGTCCATCTCGATCTGTAGGTGGGTGGGCTGTGAGTGACCAAGCTTACTGCTTCTAGCTTGGAGCACTCAGATTTCTGTAAGGAATCCATGCTTTTTCATTTTCATTTTCATTTTCTTGTTCTTTTTTTTTTTTTTTTTTTTTTTTTTGGCCTGGAAAGGATCAAGCAGACAATCTGGTGGAGGTTGGTGACCTCAGTCCATTTGATAATGTGGTGTTAACTTGCCTGCATTAAGGCAGACCAAACCAATCAGTTCCAAGAATTACCATTTCCTATAATGTGGTGTGTGGGATTGTTTGCTGCAATCTACTGGGACTGCTAATTCATCAGAGAGGGACCCCTAGAAAAACAGCATTAGGGAGGAAAGAACCCACAGATGTTTATTGTATTAGCAGGAGAGCCCTTCAGAGGGTCTTCACTGCCCCTCACAGGGGAAGGTTTCAATTTTTCCGTGGAAAAAAAAACATTAAGCAAAAGTATTTCTGCTTAAGCCCAGATCATTTGCATTTGTAAATAGAACATCAGCTCTGTGGGAATTACAGTACTGAGACACTATGGGCTTGTCATAGTCATGCTGTTTAATTTTAGGCTTCTGGTTTAGGTATTCTGAATTACAATTGGAAGCATCTGCTTAGGAGAGTCTTCGCTGCCTGTTGACAGAGCCTGAACTCTAATTGACACTCTGGATATATGCTCTTACATATGACATGAACTTGTATCACCACTCGAAGAATAGTATTTGCCTCCCTTCACATCCCCAGTTCTTCATCCAGCTTCCTCCCAATTACCTGTTCAGATGGAACAGATTAAATTGAAAACTAGCCCGATGCCTCTGGGATAAAAAAATAAAATAATCAGCTCCATGAACCCATTTACTGCAAAACTGCACAAAAGCCTGGTGCTAACAGAAGGGAGGTCATGAGGACCAGTGGGGACATGGCCAAGTGAGACAAGGATGGAACCTTTTGGCTGCTGTGGAGATCTACCTGGAATTAAAGCATGTATATATACATATCATTAGTCAGACCTCCTAAATCTGGTGTTCCCAATACCTGTTTGTGAGGGAAGACAAAGAGAAACACGGCCTGATGGTTAGAAGTGAGGAATATTGTGCTGGGATGTGCTGGGCAACCCTTACGCTTAGAAGAAGGAGGAGTGTGGCAGCCTTGTTGGGCTGGGCGAAAAATCTTCCTTAATATTTGGTAAAAATGCTGTCAGAGGTGGCAGACCTGAAAGTATTGAAAGAAGAAAATCACAGGGCAATTGTTATTTGTGATTCACAAGGGCTTTTGGATCCCTTTCTATTAGAGCCGTATGCTTTTTGTTTTGAATACAGAATTTCAAAGTCAGCTTTGTTTCTCAGTGGCAGCTGTGGTGTTTGCCACCCGTGTTGGTCTGGGAAGAGACGGCATTTATTAGCGTTGTCTGATCTGGTTATTCACTCAAGGCCAGACCCTCAATGACTTCATAGAAAGAAAGCAAAGCAGTGTGTAGTGTCTTTAGAGGGACTGCCATGTACTCTGTAGGAGAGGAGAGCCTACTGACAGGAAGATTTTGTTTTCTCTCAGTTTCATTCTCTGGTTTGACTTATGTGTTACTTTGCAGTTTATGGCCAAACACAGGAGTTCCTTAACCCCAGGATCCTTCCAGGCATTATGTTTCTGCTAACATCCTGGGTCAAATCAGCTGTCTTTTCACATGTCTCACATTCATTTTCATTTAAGGCTCAATTACCTCTTGGCAATATGCCACCAGTGACAACAGATTTATACCAGTAATTAGTATGTTTTGAGACGCCTGGAATAAAATCCTTGCTCCTTTGCTTAGGTACCTGGATGCGGTGATGAATTCTTAGCTCTACACCCTAAACTTTAAAAGATTTATTCTTGATAATTTTGCCTCAATTCCCTTTAAAACTTAGTAAAAGTAGTGCATTAGTTTCCAATGCTTGGCTCACTTGCAAGCTCCTCATTTGAAATTCCCTCCTTAATATCTCGGGGCTACAAAAACCCTTGTGTGAGAAGGGGAGCTGCCACTGCAGACCTGCTGCAACTGAACCTCCTTCCACTGCTGCAGGTGGGGTTTGAAGCACTGTGTTGTTCTCTGTATTTTAAACACCACGAGGAATGTCTAGGAAATATAAAAAGCAAAGTAGACTGGGCACTATAAAAGAGTTCATATTTAATACAGATTGTTGCTCATTTAGTATTAAGTGGTTCATTATTTTATTGTTCTTCAATAATTTGAGAACTTAAATCTTCTACTTTTGGCTTGGCTAGTGATGCTGTCTTGAGCTGGGTTATAAAAATACTGTGCTTCACCTAAGCACAGATTGTTATAGTTTTCATCTTAATTAGCAAGCTGCAGATTTAGATGGATTAATACAATCACTCTTTCTTTTGCCATAGAAGTTCAGAAGTATAATCTGTCACTTGTGAGAGCATAAAGAACTGGACTGGAAGCATTCCAAACTCTTTACTGTAAGTGTTCAAAGATTTAATGGAGTCCTCAGTCATAAAATCTTTAATTTGAACTAGACCTTTATATTCTCCATTCTTAAATTCACTATTTTTATGTCCAGGGGATTTCCTGTTATCCAAGTATGTACGGAGGCCCTTTATTTCCCTCTGTGTGTGTTTTTTAATTCAAATCAAATGTGTATGTCAGTGGTTGATTGCACTTAACCTCCTTAGGTTCATATTTCTTATTTAATTACATTACATTTTAAGGTTTAAGGCTATATATTTACTGCAGTTAATAGCACACCCTATTTTAATGAAGCTGTTATCTTCTGCAAATATATACAGAACAATGGAGATGGATTGTATAGGACCTTTCAAAGAAATTGTATCTCAAAGCCATTTAAAATGAATAAACACAGTGGAGGGTTTTTGTTAATGTAGTTCTTCACCTAACACAGCTTCAAAACTAAGGAAATGAGTGGCTGGGTTATCCAGGTTGTTGTTCTCCTGATCCCCAACCAGGGACTGCACCTCTGTGGTCGCAGCCACAGCTGGAGTGTCCCAGTCCCAACAAACTGTGGTTGTTCCCAGAAATGCTCCAGAACTGCAGCACCAAAGTCCACAGAGCTCTTGTGTACACTGGCCAGGATCCCCCTTTGCCCAGCCTACAGCTCAGCTCTGTAAATCTATTGTCAGTCCATTCAGGGAAGGCTCAGTACATGAACAATTATTATCTGATTTTACTGCAACATCTGAAAACAAGGGCAAGTATTACCTAGAGATCATGTCCAGAAAATCTGGGACAAATCTCCTGTGCTCCACTAGAATGCAGCCAGCTGAACAGCTGTTTTCAATGCAGAACAGGGCATCACCCTACACTGGGGCACTGCACTGGGTTTCTCACAACAATCTGGGAGTTAAATACTCTGACTTGAGCCAAAAAATGCTGGGAGACACTTCTTTCCAGGCACACAGCAACGCTGGTCTTCTTGTCCTACCATTCCATCACATACCAAAAATCTCCTTAGTCTGGTCAAAAGCTTTTATTTCTTTTTTTGGGCAACAATCAGTTTAAACATTTCATAGTATCTTGCAGACTTTATAATTTCCTTTCTGCCAAAGAAGAATTTATATCTCTCTTTAGATTACATCTCATCTTGCTTCTTTTATTTTTATTTCTCTTCTTTCATTGTTGTTACTATTTATACCATGTCATTTTTATTCCATTCCTGTTATCCTTACAATAGCCAGAGCACTGAACCCTGTGTTACAAAGGGAGGCACTGAGAGATTTCCTGATGGCTCTGGTAGGTCAGGGAGTTCAACCAGATTGTTTCTGGGTGTAGACTGACAGCCCATGTATCCTTCCTGCCTGAGACCCTGTGGCATGAGGGGCTGTGAGCCAGTGTAATCCCAGAGGATTATTTGGGGATTGGTTTTGCATTTGTAGAGAGATTGATCTCCCTTAGGCAGAAGAGAAAACAGAGAGGTGAAGAGCATTTCTTGTGGTAAAAGAGATTTGTGTTCTGTGTGTGGAGCTGGATATCTGTAAAGTTCAATTTAGTAGCTCCAGCTTGGGTCATTTAAAAATGGAAGCGAGGCCCTGGAAGAGGGATGGATTTTGGAAACCAGGCCCATTAGGTGTGGAATCCATTGCTGACAATGGAGTACATTCTGAACACCTATGCTAGCATTAGTGTGCTTAGCCAAGAAATACTTGGAACCTATTGCTTTGCAGTGACTTTATCCTTTAATGCCTGCAATCTTTCGTATTTAGCACCTTAGCTGCCTTTTTATTGCTTCCATAGAGGAATCTGTCAGGTTCAAGAGAGGAGATTGGGTGGAGAGCCAACTAAAGAGCAAGACAGTGCCACTGAACAGTGCTGGCATGTGCTTGGATGATTGCTCCCCTTGGAATGAGGAGACCAAGATGTTCGTAAAGGTAAATTGATAAATCTGGAAAATATTCTCTTTAAATAGTCCCCAGAGGTCCCAGCCTAACACACAGCTGTAGAAAAAAAAAAATAGACCCCAACAACTGAACAGGATGTTGGGCTGCATTACAGTAAGAACAGAATATATATCAAAAAGGTGTTATTGTTATTACCTAAACCACTGGTGAGTTCTTGTTGAGAGTGCTCTTTTCAGTACTGCTTACTCTACCTAAGGAGGATATGATTAAAGGATTAAGCAAGGAAAATGACAGTAATACTGTACCTTTCAGCTCCGAGTTATAAAGCAAGACTGGAGAGCTTTGGTATTATCTTGTTTAAAAAGAGATCTTGCAGTGATTTTGAATGATTTTAAAATAATGAAGGAGATTAATCACATTAAAACAGAGAAATTCTATGAAAACAAGAAGAGTTAAATTGGAAAATAGAATCTTGGGAAAAGAATGAAGACAGAGAAGGGAGACATTCATGTGAATGCTCCAATAAATATGTAATGTCAGTTATCAGAGAGGTCCTGTGAATCTGGATGTGCAGGGTAAGGTGAAGACAGAACTGTAAGGAAAATAGGAGAGTGACAGTGGCATTGTGACTGTTGGCCAGCAACACACAGGCAGTGGAAGCCATGATGGAGCAGGCTCTGGGAAACACCTGCAGCAAGGAGGAAAAGGAAGGTCCTGTAGTCTGCATGGTAGGTCCAACACGGGCAAGGATGGTGCAGGGGGGCACTGACTGACAAAAGTTTGCAGTGTGAAGACAGAGGCTGACAGGTAAGCAGCTTGTGGAACAAGGCAGGGGATAGAAGAGGGAGAAAGCACATGGCTGCTGTTAATCCACCTGAACTGCAGACACCGGAGGTGAAAATACTGGAGGCAATTTCTGCTCTTAGCTGGGCAGGATCCTGCTGTGGGCATGGTGGTCCATATACAATGGGACCAAGTGCAGCAAGTTTCAGCTTGCAGCCCACAAATTTTTGAAGGACCAAAGCCAACTTCTAGGGGCCCTGTGAAAGCCAGCTAAGAAAAGCAGACTATTGTGGTTAGTCCTTGTCATGGCCCACGGAGAAAGTTCCTAGGAGATTAAAAAAAAAAAAAATCAATGAAAGCTGTAAAAATATGGCTAGAACATTCAGATTTGCTGGGTGGATGAAAGGGAACACCAGTCTCCCCACTTGCATCTCCACTGGTTGTTCTCCTTGGTTCCACAGGGCAGGTGGCAGCGCCTCAGGTGTGCAGGAGCTGGGATGAGGGTGCTTATTTCCATAACCCCTTAGGTATGTGCTTTGTGTGCATTTACTTGCATATTTGGTGAGGAAGGGAGTGAGCCCAGTCTCTCACGTGCCTTGCACAGTACAGAAGGGGAATTCAGACTCCAAACCATAGGGGTTCCTCAAGACAAGCAACCTGTGTCCGTGGGGAAATTAAGAGAAGTAGGAGGATTTAAGGGCCAGAGTACAAAACTGCGACATTCTTTGGTCATGAAAGTCCTTCCTTCTCTGAGATTCAGAGAGTCCATGACTCAGGATAGGTTTTCAAATTAGCTAAGCATTGGGAAACCACTGAATCGGGATATCCTATAGTCAGTGACTGCAATAAAAATTGCAGCCTGATCTCTGGTAGCTGCTCGCACTGCGTGCTACAAAGTACTTTGTTTTGTTGTACAAATTCAAGATTCTCTGTGGTCCGGAGAATTTATAATATCAGTGTTTATGTCCTGTACAGCATCAAGCAAGCAGGCAGCCCTCAGTGATGGAATGATGTTTAATGAACAGTTAATGAACAGGATCATGGTTTGGGGATACAGACATGGAGACAGACCTCCCAATGTTTTCTTTAGTGACCTCAGTGATGGAAAAGAGAGCATATTTATTAAATCTGTAGATGAGGCAAAGCTGGAACTGAATGCAAGAGTACTGGAAGGCAGGATTAAAATTTCAAGTCATCTTGACAAATTGGTGATATAATCTGAATAAAATTAGATGAAACTCATTAAGGACAACTGCAGGGCACTATGCTTTGGCAGGAATAATTTTAACTAGCAAGTACAGGATGAGGAAATGTGAAGCTAGCAGTCCTGTGGAAAAGGTAGAGAATCCGAAACTGAACATGGATTAACAATGATGTGCAGATGTCAGAAAGGCAAATCCTCAGCAGGGCAGTGGTATTTCACAGAAATGTAAGTCATGGATACCATAAAATAGATGTAGACCAGTTGGAAAATGCCAAAAAGAAGCAGAACTATCTAACATGACCTCAAGAAACTGCCGTTGTTTTGCTTCTAGAAGACAATGAATGTTATTAAAACATTTAATAAAGTATGTTGAGGAATCAAAAGTCTCTTCAATGAGAGGAGGAATAGTTTTCTACATCCATAATGAAAAAAGTCAGCTATTAAGAGCTTAAATTACAGTAAACCAGAATGAGGTTGGATGCTAAGAAAAACTACCAGAACAGAGCACAAACACTGAAATTTATTTTCAAATGACCATGGAGACTTTCTATCTTGAGGTCTTTCAGAACAAGGCAGAAAAATTTGTGCCAACAATACTCTGTGTATAACAGATCTTGCCTTCTTACAGGGAGAAGGAAGAAGGATTAGGTAACTCTTACAGTCCTTCCTGGCTACTTCTGGATGTGTTTCTACTCTGGCAGGTCTGAGTGCAATAGCCTTGGTGCTGTTTCTGCCTTGTCTTTATACCAGCTGTGTGCACCCCTGCTGCATTCTTGATGATTCTGATGGATCAAGGATGTGCCCACAAACTCCCTGTGCCTGTGCAGATCAGTGCCCGACATCAAAGGTGACATAAATCATTTTTCCCAGGACACAATAATGCTCAGAGTATGTATAATTCCACCGGACATAGGCATTGTCTTGCTGATCAGTTGAGTCATCACATTTTCCATCTGCTGAATTATGCTTCAATCTGAGTTATTTTATCCCTTGTATTACTTTATAATACCCACACAAGTGCTTCACTCAGGCAAAGTGCTCATCTATGGTCAATGAATTTTGCCATTCATGACTTCTGACTCATTTCTTGTGCTTCACACAATAATGCTGTCTATCATGTTTGCTGTATGCTAAACGACTTGTGTAAGTCAGACTTTTTTCAATTCTATTCCATTTTGAGTTGTGATTGATTTATTCCCAGTCGAATGTAAGAAATGTAAGTCTCTACTAGCTTAAAAGAGAAACCTCCACAGTCCTATGAAATTTTCAGTCTAGCTCAGGTTTGGTTTGACTCCCCAGTAATAGACGTGTTACAATAATCTTAGTAATCTTATAATTTAATTTATAATAGAGGTCTTGAACTCTTACTGTTACTAGCCTCTTATCCATCTCTTTCAATTTTCCAAGGTTTCTTGAATGCTTTGTATATCACAATGATCTAGGCGTTTTGGGAAGCTAGAAGGGGTTTATCTAAATTATTTTTGGGTTTAGATGATCTTATCAATGACTTCATTCTAGCTTCAAAAGGACACTTCATAATTCTAAAGCTCCTCAAGGTTTTATCAACCAGAACAAAGCTGCTTTTCCTTTGGTCTCTTCTTAGTATGCACATGAAAAGTGCACTTGAAAAATCCTAGGGATTGGCCTTTCAGAATTTGTTTGCCATGATTCTAACAACATTGTGACTCTTCTTTTTCAGCTAATTACTGGCTTTTGTAATACTCTAAGTGGTGCTGAAGGGTTGAGATGGCATTTCGGTTGTGGAGCTGCAGTCTGCTTACAGATACGACAGTGCTTTTCTACCTTTTTGTGCCACAGATCCCTCTTTTGCTGTATCATTCCAGTTTTCCCTTTCAACTGAACAAAAATCAGACTAAACTTTGATTATTGCTTTTATTGTCTGTATTTTCCACCACTTCATTTATTGGTTGGCTTGCATGCAGAGTTTGTATGGGTAAAGAAATTACAGATGTTTTCTCAGAACAGTTTCTGATGTCTTAAGTTTCAGGTTTGCCCAAAGGACTGGGAAGCTGAAACACACTCCATGTGCCCACGTGATTTATGTCCAATGGTTTATCCTTCTGACATGACAGTGTAAGGCTGGCATTTGCATAGCAGGTGAGCAGAGTGCAGGAGGACAGCCCTCCAAGGATTTCTTCTTTATGACAGCAGAGTTCACAGGGTTGCTAAATGAAAACCTGCCTCTTACCTCTTTATTTCCCCCAGTGCTGCTCTACATTGTGGCTTTCAAGTGTGCATCTGCCCCTTCCATCTTGAACTGAATTGGTGAAATGCATCCAAATAATTTATTTAGCCCTGCTTGCCTGGGCAAATCTTTAATTAACAGGCATACAAAGTGTAGCTTTCTATTTTAAATATATGACGTCTGGTTTGTAAGAATAGGACTGTTCAGATTTCAAGGGGTTTCTTCTCAAAGCCAGTTCCTCTGATAAATTGAAGGGATTATGTTTTTGTTGGCTGTCTTTGTTACCTCCATCACTGTGTTTCCAATTTATCAACATAGTTTTGAGAAATTGTTAGAATATGTTGCACTCGTAAGCACCGTGGGGAGAAAAAATATTCATTTATTACTGCTATTGTGTTTGATTATATTACGCATATCCAAAGGACTAAAATGAAATGTCATCTTTAATTCTCCCCTTACAGTAGACAATATCACCCTTTCTTCTCTCTTTCCAGAAACAGCTTGGAAGTCAATTCTTCATTTTCATTTTAAATCAGCCATACAGAATAGAAGCAAGTGTGCATTAGGGACACAGCAGAAGTAATGGGAGTCTGGAGATCTGAGCTCTGTTTCTGGCTCTGCCTTTAGTTCTTTGCAGTCTTGAGCAAAGTCATTTGACCTCTGGTCTCCACTCTCTCAGTTCATGAAATAGGAAGACCATTCGCTTCCTACAGATGTCTCTACTAATTTGCCAGAATCATGTCTTGTCTAATCACCTGTGTTAATATCTCCTAGGGTCTTGCAAAATCAGTGAAGGCTGAAGCAGCAAATTTTCCATGCAGCTGAAAATAAAATGCTTTTGGAAAGTTAAGACTTGAAGACTACAAAGAGCTTCTGGAGGGTCTAACCCAGGCCAGGAGAATGGGTGAGAAAGCCACTGGTGCCGTTCAGTGTTGTTAAATATTGATAAATGATCTATGTGAGCCTGTCAGGAGAGGGAGGTTTGATTGGGACAAAAGGCTGAACCCTGCCCTCAACACTCAGTCTGGTGCTGCAACAAACTGCTGGGGAGGAGGTCCAGCTGCACCCACTTTGTGCACATGGAGCTGAGGATGAGCACCCAGACTGAGGGGAAGGCAGGTCTTGGAGAACTGCTCAGTGGTTTGGTGTTCCTGACTCCTTTCCTAGGTGAAGGCTGAATTTGGAGTGGTTTGTAGTCCAGCATAGAGGGAACAGCAGAGAGTAAGTCTCTTCTTTTGTTGCCCTGTCAGGCTGAGGAGAGGTTTCCTGAGGACTGACTGACCAGCATGTCTCAAAGAGTGAGCATCCTAGGGTGAATTTCTGGGAGCTGGGTGCTTTCTTGGGGGTGAGAGAAGGGAAGGGAAAATGTTCTCCTTGCTGGAGGTGAGGGAAGTATAAAGGGAAGAGTGCTCAGGCTGCCCTGAGCTAGGGCTGGGGTCAGAGGGCCCTGTTACGTCCCAGCTTCAGGCACTGAGGGCCTTTTGTAAATAAATAGTGTCTGTTTCTGAGTGGGCTTGGCAGTCCAGTGTTACTGAAACAGAACTTCTAGGTCCTTCTGGGCTCAGAGAGTGCTGGTCCACTGCCTGCCCCAGCTCTGGGGCAGCCCAGAGGCTGTGCTGAGCTGCAGTGCAAACTGCATCTCTGCCTCCTTGTGTGATTTGCTTCAGTGATTAATGACAGCGGCTGTTTAAAAACCTGGAGCCTCATTTGCAGTCTAAACTTGTCTGGTTACAGGCTCCAGCCAGGGGCTATTTATCTCTGTGTGCAGGCTCTGGAGGTGGGCACCGTGGGGGAAGGGGTAACTGCTCACCTGTGGCTGGGGGCAAATGCCAGATACAAGATACTGGATTTTCCCAGTGTCTTGTAGGGAACATTTTTCAGCTGCAGCATCTTGCAGGGATTGTGTTGCCCTCGAGGGAAAAGGGTCTCTCTGCCCTTGCAGAGCCCCACGGGGAAGCCCTGGGCCCCTAGAATACCCCAGCAAGAGACCTGCTTTCAGTGGTACATCAGGGCTGTCTTTGGCTGACTGCACAAACAGTGAAGGTGCAAAGGGTGTGTGGAGAGCTTGCAGGATCTGAGGGTAAAAAATTTAGAAAGACAATTGTGTCATCTTAAAAACTAAATCCCTCCCTGAGGTGTTTGGTGCAGAGAACTTGCTTGCCCAGTCAGTGAGCTGAAACAGCCCAGGTTTCTCTGGAGCTGGGAAGGGGAGACTGAGCCAGCAAATGGGGTCATGACACTGTTGCCAAATGGGGGATGTACAAAGGTTTAAAACAGACTCAGCTGCTGTACAAGAGAGGGAGCCTTGCCGCTGCCTTCCTTCTTGGGGTGTTACCGTTGTGAAACACCCACTTCTTTCTACAACTGCAAAAATGTTCCTCCCACCTGGCGTCGACTGTGCAATTCTTCAACCTCAGGGCCATCCTGGGTGATAAACCAAGGGCGTCTGTGGGAAGGGGTGGCAAGAGGAGTGCTTGTGAGTGAATCATAGAATCATGAAGGTTGGAAAAGGTCTAAGATCATTGAGTCCAAAAGTCAACTTCACACTGTCATGTTCACCACTAACCCCTGTCCCCATCTGAATGGTGCCAGAATGAGCAGGATGCACATGGTGAAAGCAGAGATCTCTTTCTCACTGCTTACCTTGGGAATGAAGTGTCTTTAAATTATTTCTTTCCTATTTTATCTGTGTAACTTCTGCAGCAGAAGTTGTCTGTGAAGGTGGCAGCAGGCACCAGCTTTGGTGTATTTGGGCTGCACTGCTAAGCAGTGGGTTCCCTTCGACCTGGCCCTCGGTTAACTGGGGAGACACATGGACTTCTGCCCTGTGTCAGCGATGCCTTGGTTTGGGTGGGGACTGGGGGTCCCCGGGCGCTCCCTGCCCGCGGGGTGCTGCCGGCTGTGCCCGGGCCGTGGCGCAGCCCCGCGCGTTCCGTGTCCTGCGGCAGCGCGGCTCCTCTGCCCCGGGCCGGGCGCCTGCCCCGACGGAACCCCTCCGCAGCGGGGTCTGCCGCCAGGCCTGGCAAGGGTTAACGCCGAAGCCCCACGCCCCCTTTGACGGAGTCGGGCCAACCTCGCCAAATTTGAAAAGGCATCCGGGGCTGAGTGTGCGCCCTGGGAGCATCGAGCCGCGCTGGCCCCGGACCCCCTGCGCGGGCAGCAGCCGCCGCCGCCGGGGCTCGGCTTGCCGAGGGTCGGGGCTTCCCCTTGGCAGCAGGAGAAGCCATCCCCGTGTGCCCGGCACCCCGTGCTCCCCGCTCCCGGGGCTCCTCCGTGCCGTGGGATCCCGCCGTGACCCCGGCCGGGGGAGCACGGTGTGGCCCCGCGCCTGCCGTGCAGTGTAAGAGGGAAAGGGGGAGGCGGTAGGAAAATCCCGTTCTTGCAAAAATGCAGCTCGCTCTTTTCTTGTCCTGGTGCTGCTGCCTGCATGGATGCGCGCTGGGCACTGGCTTCCTCTATCAATTCCCAGCATCAACCCTGCAGCACAACTACCCGGAGCAGAGCTCCGGCTCGCCGGGCAGCGGCTTCGCCAGTCGCCGGTGAGTAAGACCGGGTCCGCCTTCGGGCGAGGAGGCTGCGCCCCGCCGGTGGCTCCGGGGGCACAAACGGGCACGGCAAAGCCGCGGGCAGCGCTCCCTCGGAGGGTGCAGGGCATGCTGGGCTGCTGCCCCTCGGCGAGTCGGGCTGGGCTGCCCGCATCTTCAGTGGGGTGCTGGACGCTCCCTACCTGCCCGCAGCAGTGTCCGCCTCCTGGGACGGGGAGCGGCTGGGGACTCGAGGAACTTGGGTAAATGACACCCGCAAAGTCTCCTCCTGCCGCGCCCAGCCCGGTGGGGAGGGGAAGGGGCTTCTGGGGGCTGCGCGTCCCTGCGCAGTGCGCAGCCGGAGCAGGAAAACCTCCTGAGCCGGGACAGCGGGGATGCCGGCAGAGGGAACTGTTATAGCCCTCGGCTGCGAGGAGAAACTTGTTCAGCTCAACAAAGGAAAGCCCTTAATTACAGATCTCTCTTCAAGAGCTGCAACTTCCAAGTAGCTGTTTAAAACCAAACCTCCCACTCTTCTCCTTTCCCCCCACCTAACCCTATTTCTTATAAACTTAATATAAATCAGGTTTGATTTACTGTATCTTACTGCTTCAGTAGAGCAAACAATTTAGGCTTCTCCCCCTCCCCTCTGTTTTCTCTGGGTATTTCTCTAGAGGTGAAACAGCTGTTCAGATGAATGAGCTGCACTGTATAAAGCAAGAGAGTGGCTTAACCTGATTCCAGTTGTTCTTGAATTTCACTTTTTTCTTTTTTTTTTTTTTTTCTCCTGTCTTTCCCTTAAATGGGGACTTGAGATTTAATATTCAGGGCTCGTCCATCCTGTCTCTACCTCTTTTCCTCCTTCCTTGCTAATACCTAGTCTGCGTGAGTTATGCCACTGTCGAGGAGGGCTTCTGTTAGCACGGCTTATTTGGGCTGGGGACTGGCACAAGGCACGGACCCCGTGGATTTCCGTGTCGGAGGTGCAGGGCCGGGCACCAGCCCCGTGCCTTGCGTGGGGCTCGCATATGGTGCGGATTTCCCCCGGGGGGAGGTGGCTTTGTCCGCTGCACCGTCAGACAGGCCTGGGGCTGCAGGGGGTGTGATGTTAAACCACAGCAACTGTCAAAGGGTTTTCTGCCTTTGTCAAAGGCAAAAAATTATAGGAGAGTAATGGGATAAACCTATCCCAGCTGGATCTCTTCCAAGGTACCCCCTTCCCAAAGCATGAGCTGCAATGAGAACCACATGTCATTTGTCTTACATATCTATTAGCCTGCAGATCTTTGTTCAGAGCTACCACGCTTACATGAGTGTGGACTCTGCTCACCAAAGACCTTCCCCAGTTCTCACTCTTGCACAGCTTTCCCATGCCTCAGTGGTTTGGATAGCTGATGCTTTGTCAGGGGAACGTGTCTCTCTCCAAGTCTGTAAAGTGGTGTGTAAAACCACATAAACCTGATTTAAACAATGATGTTGGGGAAAGCTGGTAGATTTTTTAAATTTATTTTTTATGTCCGATGGAACTTTGCCCTGGGAGAATGGGACATTCTTGTTCAATGCGGAGGGGGAAGTAAAAAACTGAAGGGAGGAAAAAATCACCAGTGGATGTTGTGTAAGAAATATTCAAGTGCTCAGTCAAATATCACACGTTGAAGCAATCTTTGTATGTTTTAATTTCCCCTTGAGTGGTGCAGTTTTGTTGTTGGCAAATGTCTAACAGCTTCACTTCACTTTCTGGTGGGAAACTGTGTGTGGGAAAACTTTCCCCAGGCACAGTGTTGGACTTTTGAGGGAAGTCTCCTGCTGGGTGCAGCTTCAGGTGGGGGTAGCTGGACTTTTCTGGATTTCATATGGTCCACGATAGGAGTGAGGCTTTTTGCTCCAAGTCTGACATTGATCTGTACGGGTGCAAAACCTTTTTTTCAAGGACTGAATCAGACTGGTATAGATGGGTTTTTATGTTGTTCAGTGTCCCTTTTGCCATTGAAACAGAGGATCTTGGTAGCACCTGAATTATGTGAAGCAACAGCAGCTCCATCACGGCAAAGCTTTCTGGCCTCTGCCCTGGAGAGGCTGTGGACGAGACAAGATGGTGGGAAGGTGCTTACTATTAATGGCACTATATGACCATTCTCACTTTCTCTTCTTCAGCTTTCCCAGTGTGTGCTTTGTCCAGTGACTTCTGGCGCTTTCCTGAATCAAAAATAAGCCTTGAAAGTTCATGTTGCAGCTCCAGGTGTTGGTACATTGCAGCACATACTGATGTGATGATGTACAGTTGACAGGTATTCTTGATACAGGACACACCACGTTTCTGCAGTTGTCTTTTCCTGTCCTTGATCAACAAATGATTGAGCTGTTTGAGAATCTGCAATCAATTTGCTAAAAATTAACTTGTCATAAGAGTTTTATTTCTCCAAGGGGAGAAGTTTCTGGAGTCCTTAGTGCTGATACTGCCCTTGGTATCTAGGATGCAGGGTGGCTCAGGGATGGGCTCCTGAGGACTGCTGACCATGTTTCCTGCCAGAAAAATAAAGCCCTGAGCGCTGTAAAAAGCTTGGGTTGGTGGTGAAGGGAAATTTGGAGGAAAAAATACAGTTATTCACATTCTTCAAAGTGAAGCCATGGAATACTTGTTTTGGAGGAATGATGTATTCTTTGTTTCCTTTTTTTTTTTTTTTTTTTTTTTAAATGAATATTCTAGCTTCTGGTTGGCTTCAGTTGACAGGTCTTGGTTATTAGACTAAAGACACTTGCAGTCTATCTCTGCATGTGCTTGACCTGAACTTCTGATGTGCAAGTACTAGTGACTGAAATCCAGGCAGCAGTGCCTGTTGGCATTGTATAGACTGCAACAGCCTCACAATTTAGCTTGGAATTCCCAGGCAGTGCATGCATTTTGAACTTGCTGCTGTGTTAAGGCAATGAATGGGAAATGGGCCTTACTGGAAGCATAAGAATGGAGGGGCAGCCTGCCAAGGAGAAATCGTCCTCCAAGCTTTGAGAAGCTTTGCTAACTGAGTTAAGGGAAGCTTGTTCCCATGCTGGAAGTAGCTCAGTTGTCCAGAAACGCCTGCCTCTGTGTTAGTTGTGTTTGGGGTTGGTGTTCTCCCAACTCCTCATTTTATTTTCCTGTACTTTCTAATTAGTCATGCATTGAGTCCTTGTGAACTTAATTGTGGGAGTCAGAAACTTCTGAGAATAGATGCAGGGCTTAGACTGGAAACCTCTTTGGATGAGAAGTGGAGGTGGCTGAAAGAAAATCCCAAAACATGAACACAAAAGCAGTGTAGGATGACAATTTTTTTGCTGGGATCATTACAGGACCATCACAAAAGCCCTCTGGGATGGATGCAAGTCCAGCTGTGGCAGTTAGGTCTTTAAAACACTCTTTAGCCTAAAAACATCTTCCTGTTAATGAACATTAGAACCATGATGTTACAAATAGATATTCTTGTCCACATTCTACTGGTAATTGCACATTTGGTCACAGTAATTCCCAGTGCTTCCTACAGCAGTGATGTTTCTTGAGGATGAGTATGGTGAGGAAAGTGATATCTGATGGCTGTAAGTGCAATATTTGCCAGAGGCGGAGGCTTTGACATGGAAGGCCAGGTGGCCTTTAGCCATTTCATGTTGTGACCCAGAGCACAGCCCAGGAGACTGAGACCTGGGTTCCAGTTGCTCCTCTACCAATGGTTTACTCCATAGCAGGGGGCAAATCACTTTGGCATGGATTCCATGCTGTGTGATCTGTTTTGATGTGGGAATGATATTTAAATAGCTATCAGCTTTCCAGTACTGCAGCTTGTCCTGCTTCCCTGAGAAACCCAAAGTGTTGGTGCTTGAAATATGTTGTCAATTATTCCTTGAGGCTACCAGTTTCCCAACAGGTCACTTGAATTTCTGGCTCTCAAGATCAAGATATCCATATGGACCTCTTGTAGGTAGATGTGTTCTGTCCAGAATAACTGCCTGTGTTGTGCCTGGCCCTACAGCTCCATCTGTGCTGGGCTGGAAATGACCCTCCCCAGCACAACTGAGCTGTAATGTACCAACCTCCAGCCTCTTAGGTGAGGTTTTAGTTCTTTTAAGTAACAGTGGGTCTCTTTATGTGATAGAAGTCTGTTCTTAATATTAAAAGGTCATCTCTGAGTAAGTATCCCTATTTATGCAGTCTGTCAGAATGCTTTCAGAATGTATATCTGGAGTTTTCCTGATGGATTTTTATGAATTTTCTCCTCACTAGAGAAAGATGACTTGAACCTTATTTCAGCCTCAAATTCTGAACCTCTTGTGGCTCTTAAGTGGGTGTGGAATACAAAACTATACATATTGGCCAAATGTGGTTCTCTCTCCTTTTAGTGACAGGATCTTGCTCTCTGAGTCATTTTCTCCATCACCTAATTGTCTGCTCATTGCCTGAGGTCCCTGGTTTGCTATGGACTGTGAGGATGTCAAGCAAACAAACTGGGATTTGTGTCACGCTGAGTCCTCTGCTCTAATTCTGCTTTGAGGTGCCCGACCCAGGTAACCAAGAGGTCAGAAGGTCTTGAGCTCATCACCAGACCCTGGAACGATCTGGTGTTTGTTCCCTGGACTCTGCAGCCGTATGATCTTCATCTGACGTGTGGGGATCAGGGCTGTAACTTTGCAATGCAATTAGCAGTGGGGCCAATGGTAGTCTAAGGGTCTGGTGACACTGGGAGCCTGTTGAAATACCAGATGTGATTGTAGCTACAGAAGTAAATTGTATTCTTGTAGGAAATCTACTGTCCTGCCTTTCCAGCTGCCTGTGTGAATAATTTCCTCTTAGGTAGGTTTCATTTACCAGCTTGAGGGGAAAAAACAAAGGGAGCAGAAAGAGCAGAAAGGCAAAACAATGGGTGGCAGTGAACTTGTGCTCCCCTTGGATAAATTAACAAATGTTTCTTTCAATAATCCTTATTTTTTAGTTTTCTCAAAGTTGAGCTTTCTAGGGTGCTAAAGTGCTGGTGGAAACAGGTCAGGTTAGAAATACCACAATTTTGCTTGGGGAGTGGTTCTGTGGCACTGGGATCATAGAATATTTACTCACATCTTTGTTTTGTTGAGCTGTGTCTTGATAAAGGGGCAAAAATGAAGAATGACTTTCAGATAAGTATTAAGAACTGAAAGCATAGAGTGCTTTAGGTCTTCTGGGTCAGGGTAATGGACTCTTTCCTGCTTCAGACCTCCAGCATGTCTGGAAATGTAACTGAATTATAAAGCATAGATGCCTTTCCTGTAGGATAACACAAAAATTCATCCAACTGCATTTCTGAAATATGCACAAAGCTCTTGACTCAATTTTAATTAAGCAGATCTAGACAGTGCTTAAATTTACTTCCACTGAGGCATAATGTTTATTTTGAATCTTTGAGCATACAGCCAGCCTGTGCCAACTTAGATATCCGAAACATTCTATTGAGGCTGATAGCTGCAAATTGGAAAAAAAGCCAATGCTACTAATGCTACTCACTGTCCTACATTTTTCAGCTTTTTATATAGCTGAATAATATTAAATCTCTTGCTTAGTGTAAATATGAACATTGTAGCACTCAATTGAATTAGAGTCCTTAATGCTGCAGAAACCAGCAAGAGCAGGAACTGTGGTACTGTTCCTTGTTGGCTTTGTTCCTTGCCTCCTTTTTTTTTGAGAAATTATTGTTTGTTGATGTGTAATTTATTGCATGATTTAGGTGCTTTTGCTGGTTTTGACAAGTAGTCTTTCCTCCTCTTGGAATTGAACAGCTGTGTAAGTGAAGGGTATGCTTGGGTGGAAGTATTGCCTGTAATGTTTAGGCCTTGCTGTTTGAAAATAGCTGAATTTTTTGGGGAGGACCAACAAATAGGAAGCTATTTCAGATTTTGGACTCTTTTTCCACTTCTAAAGCTGGGCAATCATATTTCTGGCAAAGAAAGAAGCCTCTTCAGTGGATGCCTCTGAGACAAAAGCTGAAGGCAGCTTCACAATGTTTCATGTTTGGAACAGGTCAGTCTCCTCTTCCATATCAATGTAGTTTATCTGGAAATGAGAATCTGCCACTCAGAATCATAATAGTTGATTTTGAAACTAAGAAGAGACAGTATCTGTGAGATTCTCTTATTTGGGGCTCTTCCCTTTACCTCTGTGGTTTGCTTTGTGTCTCCTCTCCACCCTCCCAGAGCTGAGTAAGGCTGTTCCTATCCAGCCACCTGCCTTTGTGCTGAGCAAACAAACCATCTGTCAAAACATTAAAGCTAAAGTGAGGTACCACTGCATAGAAGGGACCAATTCATGTCCAATATTGACATCAGGTTATGTATTCAGATGTCTTTTTAATCAATTCCACTTTTTCTGCCCCTAGGAACTGGGTGGAAGTGATATTCTTTGCAGCATTTGTGCTGGATACAGGCATGTGTTTGCTCAGAGCATCTCAGAAATGCCAGTGCAGTGAAATCATGAGGCAGGGGAGTATTCCCTGGATGTGGTTGTGTAACCAAGTTATACTGAGACTGTAGAGTTAAGAACAGGTTCAGTGCTGTTTCTTCTGGATGTCCCTCTGCCTCTTCTGTGTGTGTGTGTGCACTCTGGAGAGGAGGTGTGTTTGTCTCTGCAGATGGACAAGACTCTTGATTCCTGATTTCCACTTTTTAAATGGAATAAAAAGACCAAGGACATGGAAAGAGTGTGCCTTATAAAAGTAGTGTAAGACAAGGTGTTTCCTGAAAGATGCCTGTTTCATGCAAGGACAGTTTTGGGGGTGGACTGTGAGGAAGTGAGCGCAGCAAATTTGGTTGCAGGACCTGAGTATTAAGGTTCTTGGTCTTCTGTGTGAGAAATGGGAACAGGATGCCCTCACCCTATGCATGTTGAATGTTAGAGCTGTTTCAGACTAAGAAAATGCAGCTGCATAGGTGCTAAATGAGCTAAATACTCCTTTTGCCCTGTTGGGATGACCTTGTGAGATGGAGCTGCTCAGTTACGGCACTACACAAAAACTTCCCTTCTTGCCCTTGGCTTGTTTTGTGCCTGGGGTCAATCAACATCTGCTTTTTCCCTGCAGGATTTTGCTTAGTTGTTCAGGAGTGTGGTTCTGGGAGCTCTCAGCTTGGTCTCAGCTGCTGCTCCTGGGGCAGGGCTGGGGGCAGGAGGGCTGCTGGATGGATGGATGACATAACGTCTCCGTGCTGGGCTCCCCCTGGCCCGGAGTGGCGGTGCTTGCTGGGGTGTGGTAGCCCCGAACGGAAGGGCAGACATTTCTTTTTTGCTGTGTGCTGCTTAGCCCTTATTAAACTCAGATGTTTCTAACCCCTTCCTCCGGGCTCTCATTATTGCTGTAAACACAGCAGAGCACAGGGAGCTTTTTCAAATCCTCATTTGAGGCAGCAATGGGTGACAGCTCTCCCCACATGAATTTAACGCTTCAACCCGAGGGAGATTCTGCCTTTTTCTAAAGAAAAAGACTTTTTCATCTGATGCCACTTCTCTTGTTCCTGCCTTAGCTTCCTGACTTTCTTCTTGCCTGGTTCTGTCTTGTGCTTCCCCAGAACCTGTCTGGTTTCTGCAACCCTGCTCAATGTGAGCTGTCTGGCTGCTTGTCTCATCACTGTATCTTGTTCAAATGTTGAGTTGTTTGCATTTTCAGTGGTAGTGAAAGCAATACCAGCTAAAATAAGATTTCTGTTGCTGTGCTAGGATGAGTCAAAAAGGCTCTCCTAGAAGAAACACCTAGATCAGCTGGTCTGTATCTCAGCTGTACCTGTTCCAGATTTACTGTGTGCCTCTGGCAGAAAATTATATTTCAGCTTTCTGTGGATGGAGAAAGAGAGGAGAGATTGCCATGGTAACAGGATCTCAGGTGCTTCCTACCTATGAACCACAACTTCTCCCAGCATGAGCTACTGTACCCCTGCGAGGGAGCTTAGGAATCCTTGGTATCTCTGAATATAACCCAATAACTTTGAGGTAAATCCAGGCTATTTATAACCTCCTTGTACGCAGCTCTCCGAGGACTATATCCATTGCAAATCTACTTAGGAGTCTCAAATATCTGTCCATTTAATATAATTCTTGGTTGAGCTGAGAAATTCTTGGCCCAGTTGAGGTATCAGAGCTGCTTTGTGCACAGCATTGGCTTATTAACACATAAAAGCTGTGTTCCTGCAAGATCTCTGATGGTCTCTGTCAGATCATCTGTATGACTTGTTCTTGTGACATTTGTGTCTTGCTCTAGTCTTGTGTTGTCCCTTGTTGTAAACTGAGCTGAAGAGCTCTTGACAGAGACCTAGACAGAACCAGGCTATAGCAGATGTTAGGAAAGTCATTGCCATTCTGATGCTGATTTAGTCACTGGGTGCTAAGTTTCCTTTTGGAAATTTAGGCTATCCTAAAACATTTAAAGATCAGCTACCTTGTTGCAAGGTTCTCAAAATCTGGTCCCTTGAGTCTCTGACTTGGTTTAAATTGCGCTGCTAAAGTTTCTAAAGGCACGTGGGGAGGTACAGAGAGCTTTTCTTAATTGTGATTCTACATCTCCAAGAAAACACTGACTTAATTAGTGGTTACTGCAGATTTGAGGTGAACTTTTTAATGCAGCTGTTAATAAACTTAGAGCTAAAATGGCAGCACCCCTGAGAACCGAGCTGTCAGCTTGTGTCTGTCACTGGCACCAGCAGTACAGGACAGAGAAAATCTGATATGCTTAAGCTTCAGTATTTCAACATGGCAAACCCTGCTAACCTAAACACTGAGGGGGGAGCTGCATTCTTTGCTATGCCTAATCTCTGTATTTTGTTAAACATGCATTCCTGCCAGAACTTTATTGGACAGAACAATAGTGACCAGCTGGGCAAGTGACCCTGGCTTTTCTGGTCGGCAGAGGAATTCAGCATCTGAGAAGTTCAGATTCTCATGTGCAGCTTAAAGTGATCTGGATTTAGTTGCTTTTAATTATTAGCTGGCTGATTCATAAGGCTTTGTTTTCCACCCTCTTTCCCAAGACAAAGACTGTTTCCTTAAATGCTCAATATATATTCTATAGAGCAGCACAGAGTCTGGGAACTAAGACTTGCAAGTTCTGTCTTTTCTTTCCCCTAAATAAAATGTGAATAGTAATACTTCCCTTCATGTCAAGGAAGGCTCTGGGGAGTATTTCACGAGGGTGTGGTTATATCTTAGAGGCAAAGCTACAAAATCTAAAGTATTGTATATGAATTTATGCCGAAGTTTATAATAAATCTGTGAATGATAATACTTGGCTCTTGTATAAACTTCCACTCTCACAGAATAGAGGTCATTGTGCTCCCTGTTTACTGCACCTCTCCGAGTCTGAATGACTGAAATTGGTCTTTGGGAGGAAGCCTTTGCCTGAGCTCTGCAGAGAAAGATTAGTTTGAAGGGGATGCTGAGGGGTGGGAGAGGGAGGTGCTGAGGAGGGCAGACTGGACTGACCACTAGCAGGGGACTGGGTGATGGCACAGACTGTGGGGCTTTCCTGTCCCCAGGGTGGTTTTCGGGAGCCTGGATGTGGGACATACCTTTAGAAGCAGCACTGACTGCTTCTTTGTGCTCAGGGCACAAACGCCTGTGGCAATGGGTGTGACCCAAGAGCACCAGCCCCGGAGCAAAGGCAGCTCTGGGCTGTGATGCTGCAAACTTCCCCTGTTCCTGTCTGAAGTACAGCAGAGAGCAAAAAGGCAAATTGGCTCTGGAGGATGTTACGGTGCTTGGCTTAATGCTGCTGTAAATCAGCATAACCTGCAGCAAAAGCTGGAGCCTCCCTGCAGTGTATTTCAGGATACAGCACCGAGCCAAAGGGTTTAAACTATCACACAGTAAAATGCTGTCTCTGGGGCAGCTGTTACTGGAAGTCACTAATGTATATCACAAATGATACAAAAATTTTGGATTACAGAGTGGTAGGAATTCTTAGGCTGTCGGCCTGTGGATAAGCTTTGAATGAGTGTGCATTGCAAGCAGAAATAATAGGATCTCATATTGCCAAGCCCTAGAAAAATACTTGAGGCCTGATACTGTAATTAAAAGTCTGCTAAAACCCTTGCAAGACCTCTGCAACCAAACCCATTGTAAATTTATTTCAAGAACCGCAGCAACATACTAATTTTCTTGGGTAATGTCCTTTGAAACAATCAAGCTCTCTAATTATGTCTGTCAGGCCTTGCCAAGTGGTTCTTGGCGTCTGAACTAGAAGGGTTTCAAAGTAGCTTCTGCAAATGACTGTGGAATTTTGCTGAAGGTAAACTTTCAGCTCCCAGGTACCATTTGGAGAAGTTGCTGCGTAACTTTTAGGAAGGTTAGGCTGAAGCTGTGCATCTCTACAGTGGCTGGGAAGAAGGAGGAGAAAAGTGGGAATGTGGAAATTATAGGAATCATCCCAGCTTGTCTCTTGAATTGAATGCAGCTAGAAACTGGGTTGATTTGTCAGACATTTCAGCTGGTGTCCTGGCTGAGCCTGGGAGTCATCTTGTGCTGCCTCTGCCTGGATGATGGATTGGATCTCAGCATCCCTCTGGAAGCAAGGTTGGCTTTGCAGGGCACCTCCTTGAGCTCTGATGTGTGAGGGTGTGTTTGTTTTTTTTTTTGTTTGTTTGTTTTGTTTTGTTTTTGTTTTTGGTGATGTTGTTGTTTGGATTTTTTAACCAACCAGCCAAAAAACACCACCGCAAAGACCAACACCAAACCCCATACAAGTATGTGACTGGAATCACACACTTCCCATGGGCTTGTGGCTCAAATGTTGCCAGCAACAGCAACACTTTGCTGTTGTTGCCGGTAACAACGACAGCAACACTCCGTGTTCTGAGGTTCTACCAACCTTTTGGATTTGTGAATGAGAGTGTTTTCAAGTGAAACCATTTTTTTTCTGCTGTGATGTGAGTCTGTCACAGCCATTGAATGTGATGTTCAGCACTGCAGTGTTCATATATCCCTCTGTGTCTCCTGAGAAATGGCTCCAAGTGAGTGTGGTGGCATTGGCACCTGCTGGCTTTGCTTCCAGGGTGGCTCAATCTGGCTCTGTCCTTTGCTGAGACAATGCATTAAAAAATTTCTCCAAACTGTAGTGACAGGTGTACAGGAAAATTCTCATGTATGTTTATGTGAGGAAGGAAAAACCACAAACAAGTTTGAGCTGTTGTGTGTGAAGGCTGTTTGTTTACATACGTAGTGCAATAATAAACACAGACTGTTGCTGTGTGTCACTCAAGTTTGCTGCTTTGCCCTCAAAAGTAAAAGCAACAGTAAGATGTTCTTCCCAAACTATGAAAAAGGTACCAGAAATACAGAATAACTGTCACCCATTGATAAAAATCAGGTCATAACTGCTTGTTTTAATCAAACTTTTATCTTGCATGCTGTTTTTGTCGCTCTTCATTCTCTGATGGAAGAAATGTGTGTAAATAGAAGAAGAGGAAAAAAAGTTAATCTTTCTTTAATGGTTTTGCCTTGAATTTGGCCCAAGTTTTTGTCAGTATTGTGTGTTCAGTGTATTCAGTGTCAGGCACTCCTTTGCACACGTAGACCGAGACTCTCTCACCAGTAACCCCAGACATTCCCATTCCCAGCAGAGCGACGAGGGATGCCTGTGAAGCATTTGCCTTAGGAGTTTGGTTCACTTGTGGGCATCAGTTTGCACTCTCACCAATTTGTGGTTAAAATGCTTTATGTTGTGGAGTTTTGCACTTTGCCATGGTGGAGCAGTTAGGTTGCCCTGTCCTTTTGCGTTGGCAGGCAGCTTTTAACTTAAACTACCACCAAAGAAACCCTGCAAACCCCCATCTAGTGGAGTTTGCTGTACAATTCTGCACAGAACAGGGCAGGAATTTTTCTGACCAAATGCCTGTATCTCCCCTTCAGACCTCCTGCTGTCCCCTCTCTTGCTCAGTGCTGCTCTCCCCCCATCCGGTTTCCCACGTGTGTACTCGGGAATGTTTCAAGGCAGTGTTATCATTCCTAAGGAATCTACTGTGCATGCACAGGCTATGGAGGGGTTTTTCTTCAGCTGTTATTACTTGGCCAAATCAACCCCATTTTCCACCTGGATACCAAAATGTAGATCTCCTCCCTTCCAAACAGAGGCTTCCAAAGCACTGAGGCACTAAAGCAGTTTCGTAGATTGCTCAAGAATTTTTTAATAATAGAGAAAGGTGTTAGTGTTTTTGTTCACAAGAGAAAGGCTTTCTTTTTTTTAAGCTCTTTTTATTTCTAATGAACAAACTAGGTTGCAGCAGTGTTTAAAAGGAGAATACAAATAATTGTTCTTGGCTAGAAATGAGGTATAGTGACTGCTTCCAGAACCAGTGAAAGCTTAGGAAGTTGTGTTAAAAGCAGAACAAACCTTTTACATTGAAAATAGGTAGAGCACTTAGTTTCTTGCTGTCTCTTTACAGTCTGTCTGTGAACAGATGCCAAAGTGCAGTGGGTTCTGTGTGATTAAAACACACCATCTGCTGAAGAGTGAGTTTAAAACTTGGTGAGGCAACACTGGCTGCTCACAAGAAGGTTTTGGGACCACTGTGTGCAAAGAGCTGAGCTACAGCAAACACTGTGGAATTACTTTTTATGGCATTGGATGGGTGCAGTCAAGAGAGTGTAAGAGTGGGAGTCTGGAGGAAGGGGAAAAGGAGGCTGCTGGTACAGCAGGTTGTTGTGCCTGGAACTGCCTCATCCAAGCCATGCTACAGTTGCAGGGAGGTTTCAATGAGGCCTCTGCTTAGTGCACAGGAGGCTCACAGAAGGGCTGGTCATTGGCAACCAGGAGGTGTTTCAGAGCAATTCACTTCATTTACGTGGGTACTGGGAAGGACTGGCTTGAGAGGGAGGCAAGGAAGAGAAAGATGTGATAAACTAACCACCCATGGATGTGGATGTGTTTCTAAAGGCCATTGCTAGTTTGCTACACTAGTGGTGGTTTTTAAGAGTTTTAGCCTGCGCAAGTTGGAATTTATTAACCTGAAAGCTATTGATACATGCTCCTCCCTTAGCTCAGCTTCTGATCTTGGTCTCAGTCTGCCCTTGGATCAAAACCGGCTGTTGTAAAGGGCAAATTCAGCTCTCTGGTGACAGAACAGATCTCAGTTCTGATGTTCCTACTTCCCTACACATGAAACTCCCATGGGTGTGACTGGAACAATAGGATTATTTTCCAAATTATTTTTTATTGTAGTAACGCCCAGGACAGCCTTGTGGCAGACATGGCAGACATGGAATAAAAAATTTTCAATTTAAATAGCAAATTAACACACAGGCTTTGGGGTTTGTTTTTCAGGCTGATTAACACTTTGAATACCCAGGCAGAAAGGTTTTCCAAGGGTTTGTTTTCACTGAACTGAGTCTTATGTGGCTCATCCTGGGGATCTCTGAGCTGGCCTGGGTGTAACAGCCTGATTTATCTACTGCACACATCACAGCCTGGTGTTCAGATGATGTGGCTCATTGGTAAAGCAGTTACTGGAGAAAAGTGCTTTGCTCTGGAGGTGCTGACATGTTAGTGAGGTACAGCTGCCCCAAAAGAATCTTCCTGGGGCACCAGCAGGAGTCTTGTCTCAGGCTTGGTGCAAATGCTGCCTCACTGAACACAAGTGGCCAATCTGAGAAATCTAAAAGGAAGAAGAGAAGCAAAATAAGCAGATGGATTTGTCTAGACTGGGCTATTCTTTCTAATCACCTCCTTCAACATAGGAGACATTAGAAAACTGTAGGCTCTTCTTGCACTTGAGGAAAGGCTGCTCCCTTGGTGGTTTCAGTGGGATTGTTGTCACGGCTGGGTCTTTGGCAGTCACCTGAACCAGGAGTGATGTGCAGTACAGCTGAGCCTGCACACCTGCTGCAGCTTCTCTCTGGAAGAGGTGCCTGTGGCTCAAGAAATCCTGTTCCCAGCAGTGATGGGCAACCATATGAGAGATCACTACTTGGAAATGTTTGCTGTGTAGTCCCTTGTACACCAGAGTCCACAAATTCTTTTACAAGTTGCTGACCAAATTGAAGGCCTAGACTGAAAAAATTGTAATGTGCCACAGTAAGAGAGAAGTGTGTAGGTGGAAGAAGTGTTGCTAGAAGAGTTGTGAGTTCAGTTTACCTGACACAGCTGTTTGTGCAGGTATTTCCAGTTGCATCCTAAGACCTGTGAATCTGAAGCTAATACTTTAATCTGGTTTTTGATACCTTCTGGGGCTCACTGCTCTGACAGTTGGAAAACATAAGGAAAACACATTTGTATTGCCCTAAAGAGAAAGCAATGTGCTGTCTGCAGGATCTCTTTCAATACATGTTTTTTTCTTTCTAGCTATCAAAAGGATGTACCTGTCTCCAGTGGCAACAATATTCCAACTGTTCAGCTCCAGGAAAAATCCAAAACTTGCATGCATGTGAGCAGATAAACATCATGCAATAGTAGGAAGCTTGATTGTGCCATCCTAATTTTTTTTTTTTGATACACTCAACACTGTCCTTTTGACATTGCCTTTTGTTCTTGCTGTAGTTTGTGGTTTTTGGTGCCAGTATAACGTTAATGAAAAACACTGCTTCATTTGGGCCAAGTGCCTGTGTTCCTGTCATGCATGTGGCATTCATTGCTGCTGGTAAGTGCTGGGAGTTTGGCACCAGAGGGCTGAATGGGAGGCACAAAGATGCTCTGTTGTCTGTACAGAGGTCTATAAGCAAAAAAACACAAAACAAATTTGGGAGCAGGCCCTGTCCAATCCCTGCAGATTGGCTGGTGATGCAGAGACAGGCTCTGTAAGGCAAAGGGTGAGATTTAAGGAGATGCTGAAACCAGCAGGAGCCTGATTTGTCCCTTTTGGAGGACTGAATTGTGCAAAATTTTGTTACAAGCGGAATTAAAGACAGCCATGGGCACTGCCTTTGTGGATGGTGGAGGAGCAGCTGTAGCCACAACAGGAGCAGTAGTAAAACACAGGATGCTCTGACAGGGTCAGTGACTCCTTATACTGCTTTTCTTAATGTTTTTCTTTCTGCGAAGATTTTGAGGACAAGCAGGTGTGTGTCAGTGCCCTGTTCTTCTGCTTAAAAATGGCACTCTTCCTCTTGCTAAATCAAATTTAGAGTTTAATTCTGAATGAATTTTTGTAAACTCAGATGTACTGACTTTGATCAAAGTTAGTCTGGTGCTATTAATGTGGCTCAGGGTCACTGTCCTCAGCTGGACCAGTTCTAGATCAGACCCTGAGAGGTGGACACAGACAAGTACCAAATGTAGACTTTGACCACAGGGATCTGTTTCAGACATTGTTGGTGTGCCAAACCCCAGCTCTATACTTTCAATCAAGGTCTTAAGGATTTTTTTTTCCTGCTATCTCACCCCTCTTTTCAAGGTCAGGTTTTTAGGAATGTGCAAACCAGTTCTATGGAAGTATTCACAGTATGGAGGTGTTAGACCTATCTGCAAGCACATTCTCCAGCTGTGCAAAAATGTTTAGACTCAGGTTCTTCTTTTGAAAGGCTTTAATTCAAGCAGCTTTTAATGTTGCAAAAATGACATACTTGGTTGTAGTTGTGCATGATTTCCACACTGCATGGATATCAAATGCCAAATTCCATCAACTCAGTCTAATTTAACAAAGACAGATTCCATGGATATTTTTGTACATTTCCTCCTTCCTCCCTCTGTGAACACTGGAAACTACTGTCTTCTCATTGATTGTGATAAGCTCAGGGGAGGGAGCAGCAAAACATTTCAGTGTCTGAAAGAATGTCTGTAAAAGCAAAGAACTTCAAAGGGGTGAAGCCCCGTTTAATTCTGAGCGCTCAGTCATGGACTAACTTCTTTCATTTCCATGCTGAACGTAATTATGGTTCAGGTCAACCATATTTATGGTTTGATTCAGTTGGAACATGTCATTGGCAAACTGAGAGGAGATGTACTAGGTATAAATCAGAGGGACTTTATGCTGGAAGAATATTCCTTGTGTCTTCCCAGCCCTCTGCCCGTATGCACACACAAACAGGTATGCAGGCACAGAGGGGCATGTTTTGAATGTGATCAATTTATTTCTGATATTACCTGCCTGATCAACATTTAAATCTTCATCTGCCTCTGTTCTGTCCTTTATTAATATCAGCACTGATGGTTCTCAAGTGGATCAAGGGTGTGTAATAGGTGAGTGTTCTTATCTTCAGAGCCACTCCTGCAGCAGCTGGCAGGTGCCTAGTGAATGAGTTTAAAGGTTGGAAGAGAAGAGGAATGTTCTCATGGCTGAAGGAATTGAATGTGGCTCTGGGGAGCTGGATCCCCTCCCTGTCTCTGAAGAAGAGTTGCACACGTTCCGTAGTATTTAGTTATGCTGCTTCTACGTGTTTTATCATTCCAGTAGGGAGAGGTTTTCCCTTAGCCCCTGTAACTTCAGTGGCTGCAGGAGGATAAGGTAAAGTCTTGTGCAGCTTCCTATGGATTGAAGAAAGCTCAGCCCTGGAGGCAGTGCTTTTTGGAGGGTCATCCCTGCATAAAACAAAGCAAGAAAAGCACAGTTAAATGTGCTTAGCTGCAGAACTTGCTGAACACTGAAGCTGTTGTGCAGACTGAACTGTGTTTTCCTCCTAAGGTAAGGATTCCTCTAGGACTAAACTCCCTCTAGCAGGCTGTGATAATCTGCTTTGTGTGGGAAAACTTAAGGCTGTTGTTGGCAAGTGAGTATTTGAAGTGCACTAAGCACAGAACATATTGCCCCCCTGGGGAAGGGTTATGCTATTGGGAGGTTCCTAGATAAATTGTCCCATCTTACTCTGCTAGCCAGAACTGATTTTTATGGCCACTTTGTTCAGACTCTTATTGTGGGGGTGGTGTGGTGGTGTGTGCAGAGAGATTGGAGTTCCTTCCAATCTTTGTCTGACCAACATAGCCAAGTGGGAGACCTGGAACTTGTCTTATTCTTGTTCGTGCCTCTGGCTCTCTGCTGCTTCAAATGGCTGCTGCTGTCTGGCTTCAGGAACACCAGCAGCCTTCCAGTTTTATTCCTTTCCCAAAATGAATGGGCTGTTACAGGGATTTTTCTCCCTTTTTTGCAGGAGTCAGGGTAACCTCTATTAGTGACTATGAAGTGCTCAGTGGGAGTAAGGCATGCGTAAAACATCAATATTGACAACCAGATTACTGTGGCTTGTCATGGCTTCTGACTTGCAGGCCTCTTAAAACTTTGTAATGGAGGAGCAGAATCTGCTTTGAGCTGAAGTCTGCCATCATAAGCTTGTGCACAGCCAGCCCCTCACCCCTGCCAGGTGGTCTTCTGTGGATTCCTTAGCAATGGGCCATCTATCTGCAGGCAATCCTGCATCAATCCATCAACACTGGACATTCCAATATTGTGGAGACTGCTGCTTACAATTGAATTTTGTAGCTGGCTCTTTGCTGGACAATGAGCTGGATGACAGCCTTGATCCTAAAACCTAGTTACCTGGGGAGAGCATGAATACAGCCAAGAACAGGGGAAACTTAAGCCCAACTTGGCTTTTATCTGAGCTTTCCAGTAACATGTGATGGGATTGTTTCCTCTTTAGCCAGGTCACAGCAGTAAAGAGTAATCTGGTCACAGCCAGCTGAATTAGCTGGTAAACTTGATCCTGATGAGAGTCAAAGCACATTCAGGGAGGTGTGTATTTGTGAATAAGAAAGGAATAGTGTAGTTTTATAGAGCTGGGTGGTTCAGGAAGAGATACCCCAGAGAGCCTGGCAGCCTTTGAATCTGTATTTCTTGGCATGTAGGGGGCAACTTCAGCTCCTGGCCTCAAGGGGATATATAAATAACTAACCCCTCCTAATGCTGGGCTCCAGCACACAGTGTATGGATTGCTGTTCTGGCAGAGCAAATGGGATGCTGTACTATTTACACAGAGAAAAGGGCACAGTTTGCTTTCATTGAGTCAGAACGGCAACTTTTTCCCAGTGGAAGTCAGTGACCTTCTGATTTTATTGAAATTCCTCTCTAAGATTGCAGGGAAATTGATAGCTCCAGTGAAAAATGTTATGAGGAAACTCAGGGAAATCTACCTAGCTATCAAAACACTCCTACTGTTTTCTGTGCCCTAAATGTTGATCTCTGCTAAGTATAACACACAGTGTGTTATCCTTATGGAAACAAAAAGATAATTCAGTGCAGTTGTTTACACAGGACAAAACTTTAGGGCAAATCACAAGCATCAGAAATGCCAACCTTACTGAGAAACTTCTGTGATATTTATTGAGAATGGGGAGGGTCAGTTTGTGCCCAGACACATGGAACAGGTGCTGATGAAACTATGCTGCATATTAAGTGTTCTCCCACTCCAGGAACAATTCTCTTCCTTCTGCCTTGTCCAGTTAACTCTCTACCAAACCCACACCAAATCTCCATTTTACTCAGCTCTACAGTAGCACAAATGGCTTTGTGCAGAGCCCAGCTGGGAGGATTGTTTCTGCTGGAAGCAGTTTTGAGCTGGTGGGAGCATGGTGTGCCCTGAGGCTACGGATTTTGGGAGCTGGAGCCGTGTCCTTCAGTCCGGTGAGAGCATCAGCCTGCAGGTCTGTGTGGGAGGTAGTGCCTGCTGTAGGTCTGTCCCTAGCAGGGCACGGCGACGCTGGATTTGTGTGTGGTGCTGAACTGTCACCCCTCTGAAAGAGGCGATTAGGCAAGAATGTAGCCTCTTTCATCTGGGAGCTGCACAATCCCGATTCACCGGCCGCTTGCTGAGTCCCGATCAGTTCAGCCCGGTGGTTCTGACACTGCTCAGTTTGTGATCCCTTCTCCAGGGAAATGCAGCCAGCTAACAGCCAGGTGGCTTTTCTCTTGTGAACCACCTGGAACCTCCTCCAGGGACCCCCAGGATTCAGAGAAGCTTGGAAAAAGTGAGCAGTTTGGACTAGGAAAGAAGCAAACACTGCTTTTGGGGGTGGCTCTGTGTGTTGAGGTGTGAGTATTTCTAAGCATTCAGGGGGGATGGATGGATGGATGGATGGATGGATGGATGGATGGATGGATGGATGGATGGATGGATGGATGGATGGATGGATGGATGGATACAGAGATCCCTTATGCACACCATGGGCTTAGGGAACAGTACTGTGCAAATCCCAGCGGTGAGAAGGAGGGAAGATAAAGTTTCCTGTCAGTGTCTTCCCATCCATGAAATGATTGCTCCACCTATGCCATCCAGGAATTAAGGTTTGATATGTGAGTGTGTGGCTCTTCTGGAACCTACAGTATTTCAGCTTGGTTATATGTTACCTTACACTTTTCCACCCTCTGCAGTCCCTTTTCTCTCTCACTGTTGGATGACAGGCTGTAAAAACATACAATCTCCAGGGGTAAACTCTGAGTCAAAATAAGCTTCTGCTGAGGGGTGCAGGAGGTTCAGAAAGTCAGTGGGGTGCAGGTATGGCTTTGTCTCTGGTGTCTGCCTATGGAAGCAAACTGCACCTCTGAAGGAGGTTTTTTTTTGAGGTTAGGATGAATAACACAAGAGAAGCGTAGTCTTTGAGTTTTTAATTGGTTGTTTATTATTTTTATTTACTTTTAGATTTACAAGGTGTAAGTTTTGACTAACAAGCTAGCAAAATGTTTACTCTCTAACTCTTACTAAGGTTTTTTAAGTGTTACTTATTTAATGATGAGATGACATTTATTTTCTTAATCCAATGACTTGTTACTCTTGGTCCACACTGCAGACCTTTTTTACTTAATTACAGAAAACTACTCAAATTTATGAAGAAGAAGGAAGAAGAAGGTGCAAAAAGACAACTGACTGACTTAAAAGTTTTTATTTTGGTTCTTATATATTACTATATACTAAAATTCCAAATTTAAGTTTTTCACTTTGTGACACTACACACTTCTATGCAAACTACACACACACACATTTTCTGTGCTGTTAGTTAGTTTTGGAAGCCATTTCTATGGCTTTAGGTCAAATGCAGTACCTTCCAGAGGGTCACTGGCTGCCAGAACAGAAAGCTTGATATTTTTAGCATCTAGGGTTCTAACACACCTCCAGCTTTGTGTAAGCCTGGATGCCCTGTGAGATCCTCTCAGCCTGTTCCCCATGTGCTCTGGAAGATGAGGATTTCTTGTGTCCTCCAGTGTCCAGGTGCTCGAAGCCATCGCTGCTTTTGCTGAGTCAGCAGAGAGCAGGCACCTCTCAGCATCTGCTGGGGTGGGGGGTCTGCTTAAGCTCCAAGCAGGAGCTTGCAGAGTATCTCCAAATGGAAGCAAACTATTGATTTTGTTGTTCCATTTCGCCTGAAGGGTCCACAGTAACATCCTGAACCTCCACAGTGAATATGATTAGATATCTGCTGGCATCAACACCCCTGTTCCCTCTGGAAAAACACGTTGTCAGCCGTGATGAAGATGTGAGATCTCAGTCTGTAGCCCCAGAAGGAAACTGCCTAAATCAGCAGCTTGCAGGCCATGATCTGCAGATCCTCTGTTGTCTGTGAAAGTCTTCCAAGAATTAAATAGGGTGTGAGAGGAGGGAGTGTTTCTTTGGAAACAGCTGGAGGAAATGGACCAAGTGAAGCTCCTCTCTCTGAGCAAGGACCAATTCCATGGGATGCTGCAGAACATCACGCTGAATATGCTGGTGATGAGCATGCATGAGATCCTAAAGGAGCTGCTGTTTGGATCATTTTGTTTGCTTGGTTGGAATATTCTTTTGGAATAAGCAGCAATATATTCTCTGCCATCCTGGAAGCATGCCAGTAGAAGTCCTAATCCTTCCTTCCTAGCATCTGTATATAATATAAAGGGTCATTTATAATCTCTGTAAGCCATGATGGGGCCTTTTATCATGTTGTCTGAAGCCTGCTTGCATTCTGGAGGCTGTTCTTGCTGACTTTTGGCTTGCAAAGAGAAGTCTTGGGATGGTTTTGTCTGTCTGTCTTCTTTCTGTTGTAATCACTGTGCTATTTTATCTGCAGTGAGTTCCAAGCTGTGTGTCCTAATGCACCCTTGACCAGCTGTGTTCCTGTTTTTGTCTCACCTGCCTGTGTGCCACAGTAAAAAACCCTAAAAGTTGTATTTGGAGGAAAATTATGCTATTTATTGGAAGCCAAGAGTGTGATGTACCTTTCACTCCTGGCTGTAGGTACCTTGGTAACCAAACTGTGTCTTCTGTTGGTAGAGAGAGAAGTTGGAGAAATCTGTGTTCACATTTGATTAGCTGAGTGTCTTTGGGGTCTGCCTTTGCGTTTTTTTTTGTTTGTTCGTTTGTTTTTTAATGCCTACACTGGTGTTTCTGCTTTAGAGATGAGGTGATAAGCATGGTACTTTATCACTGTCACTGCTCTCTCTGCGCCCCTGGTCAGGAAGGTGGAAGGTTGTCCCTGGATTTGAGTGAAGGATCTGTTACCCTGCCGTGAGCTGTCAGTCCTGTTCAGCCTGGCAAGGAAAGCAATGCATGGAGAGCCTCGGGCAAGCTTCTCACTTCCTGCAGCGATTGATTCCCTTTATAACAGGTCATGTGAAGAAATGAACCTGGGAAGGTGTTGGGTTTGTCCCCACCCCAAAGTGCTTGCTGTAGAATTGGAGCAGCCTTTATCTTCAACTGCTGCCCAAGGCGCTGTCATGAGGTTGTAACAAGTTCTGTTCAGCACCTCTCTCTTCCATGAAAGGCTGTTCCTAAGCAGAAATTACAACCTGAATGTGTCTACCTGCTGTACTTGGTCCTTAGAATAAGATGTTAAAAATATGAGACCTACTCAGATAACAGCACTTTGGGGCTTGTTTAGAAAGAAAAGCTATGCATTGCAGCAGCACCCACTGAATAGAAGCCCTGGCAGATTCAGCCTTTTGTGTAGCTTAGAATAATCAACCTCTCTTGCAGTTTTTGAGGTAGGCAGCCTGCACAGTGCCACCTCCAGAGCCACACATGAAGTGCCAGATGTCCAAACTGGTTGAAAATAATCCCTGAAGGAGCAAGATGACATTAAATTTGTGTCTATGCAAGGGAAGTCTAAAGAGGGTAATGATTAGTTTCCATTTTCTCCTTAGGAGCTGCAATTTTGAGCTGCCATTGTCCATTAATAAGAGCAGATTGGCTGCCAGATTCCCTCTGGCAATTCCAGAGTCTGCCCCTAATCACCTGCTTTTCTCTTCTGGGATGTGTGGTGGTGTTTGCCTTCATTCACCTCATTTCCCTTCAAGAATATGAAGCTAATTTCAGCATCAGATATGAAGGTTTTTTTCAGTGTGCAGTTGATTTTTATTTTTTTTCCCATCTGACACAGAAGTACCTTGTGTGTACCCAGGAAAGTGGGATGAGCTGTCTCCTAAGCCCAGCAAAATCAATATTAGTGTGAAATGATCAGTGCAGGATAATCCATGTAGCCTGTAAACAGCACTTCTTCCCAGCTGACTCTGGGAGAAGGCCACAGGGACACACATACAAGCTACATAATAGTTAAAGCATAGCATGTGTAATTAAATATTTATTTGGATTTCATTGACAAGCCAGAAAAAATGATGTTAACGTGAGGGGAGGCACTCAAGTCTGTGATAATTATACTCTGATTTAAAATGTTCAGTGCCTGTTCTGAATTTGTTTGCAGTATTTATGCCCCTTCATGCTCTGTTACATGTTGCTAGTGTGGATACTGCTGCTTCCTTCCCCTCCTGCGGTGGGGGCAATTCCTTCTCTCCTCACATCTTAATGAGAAGTTTTGGTTTCCACGGTTTCAGGACACATTCTTCTGCCATTCTGCTGGCAGGTTCTGTGCATCTGCAGGTTGTTTTACCTGAGGGGAAATGCTTTTGCTCTGAGGCTCATGCACAACTGCTGTCCTTCCTATGGCTGGAAGCACTGAGCTAAAAACGTGTTCAGGGTCAATAATGCAGGGCTGTGATTTTCCCAACCCCTCTCATTCTCACCCTTTCTCCTGGCTGCTTTTCCTTCCCTGCTCAACTGGCTGTTCCCATGGCACAAGGAGATATTACCCCTGTCTGCACAAACCCCATGACTGAGGCTTGGAGAGACCAAATGGCTGATTGTACCAAGTGTGCAAGTGAAATGTGAAAGAAAACTTTATTTTGAATTACCATATTTTCAGCCTTTAGCTCCTGTTGTTTCTTCTGATTCTGCTCCCTAAACTTTGTGTGGAAGTTGTGTTGATCCCGTTAAAGGATCTGATGCCATCATGTGATCTGAAGCTTCATTAACTTTATCTTTCCCCCCACTGTTTTGATGCTGCAGATGTCAGTAGGGACATTAGGGTACTCGAGTGCTCCATCCCTATTTATACAGCAGAGATGCCTGACAAAAATCTGAGATAAATGGTTCTGTAAGACCTCCCTGCCCACCTGGGCTCACCTCAGGGGTGCCCACAGTCCACACTCCCTGATGAGGAATCACAGGGGGGTTTCTGGTGAGCAGGAGCAGCGTCTCAGGGAAAGCTGCACGGCTGAGCCTTGTCCCTGCTGCTGGGCTGGTGGCACTGGGCACAGGGCCAGCCCTCCCTGGGTGTCCCAGCGTTCCTGGCCGGCTGTAGCCCAAGGTCAGCGAGCAGCCCGCTGGCCCCATGTGGTCCTGGCATGTGTGCCTCCTATTCATGGAGATGGGAGCCATCCAGAGAGCAGGGATTCCTGTGGAGATGGGAGGGGAATGCAAAAAGGGGGGAAAAGGCAACAAATGCTGTAAATGGCATGTTCTGGGGAAATCAAACCGACATAGAGGAGGTGGTTTAGGGAAGAAGGGGATGTGCAGGTGCATTTCCACTTTGATTTTTGATGGGCAAGGTTGGGGAGTTGTTGTGGTGCTTGAAGGGATCAGCTCTACTGAGGGCTCTTGCTTTAAGATAGATGAGGAGCCAGGACTTTGGCTCTGGTTCAGCAGGGAATGCTTACACAAGCACTGGGTGTGTTCTGGAGCACAAGCTGGTGTCTCCATGTCCCACAGTGACCCCAGTTGTGATCCCCAGTCAATAGGAAAGTGACTCTCAAACCTGTTAACTGCATCGCTGTACAAAAGCATCACAAAACTTTCCACACCAAAATATTCACAAAAACGTGCACCAGTATTTGGCAAAGATGAGCAATGCTTGCAAGGGGGAAATGAAAGTATCCTTTTTTGTACCCCCTCAAGCATTTCACTGGAACTTAAATTTTTTTTTTTTTCAGAGAAGGTCCCTGAAGGGTCTCTAGGTCTGAATTCCCTGTGCTGACACTGCAGTTCCTTCTGTCTCTCTCACCTTGCAGTGAGGGGTCTGTCTCTCTCTTGAGAGACACCCTTGTCCCTCCCTCCCCTGCATTTTCCCTTGCCCATTTTTAGGCAGTAACCTCAGCAGGACAACAACAGGACTGGTTCAGCACCCAGCTTGTTTGAGCCCTGCTGACAGAGAACTCCACTACACCAAAAAGCAGAATTCTCCAACTCTGCTGTCATTCAGAATGGTGGGAGGCTGGGGAATGATACCATAACAAGCAGGATGGAATTAAGACCAGTACAATGGGAGCTGACTATCAGGAGATTTGGAACACTTCTTGTTTTTTCTCAAGTCCTATTGTTTCTGATAAGTCACACAACTAAATTATGCACTGTAAAACTCTGGCCTCTGACAACCAAGCAAGAGGCATTACTGGATCTGTGGTTCAGGTTGGCAGGAGCTGGGAGTCTTTCTGCAGCTATTGGAAGGAGAGGGTGGGGTGAGAAGTGAAGACTGCAAGTTAGCCTGGCTATGTGTGGTGGAAACAACCACCCCACCCCCAGATTCTTGGTCTGTTCTCCCTGCAGTCTGGTGTTTGTTGGTTTGCTAGTTGTCTCCCTGGGGCTCCCTGACGTGTGTCCTTTCTCTCTGCAGGCACTGGTGTCACTACACGGTCACAAGGACAGTCTCCTGCCAGGTGCAGAACGGCTCAGAAACGGTGATCCAGAGAGTTTATCAGAGCTGCCGCTGGCCAGGACCCTGTGCCAACTTAGTCAGGTAAAAATCTTCATGTCTGACGTTGCCCAAATCTCCTTGCCCTTCCCCTTTGGTTGGGTGGCTGGTGAGTGCTGCAGAGAGGGCTGAGATCAGAGGGTCAGGTGGGATGTCCTGCTTTGGGGTGCTGTGATTGAAGAATACCACTGCTGGTAACTGCAGGGTCATCCCAGGTGAAGGTAAGCGTAGCATTGTTTCCAGTTTTAGGAGCTCTCTAAACACAGACAGGGTCTAATTGAGAAAGAAGACATTGTTTATTCTATGCAAGGTAGAGGTTCCCACAAGTCAAGCACACTGAGGGGTAAAATATTACATCTTTTATACAGGAAAGTTTACATGAACCCACCTGCCTAATATACATTCTCCACCTACCCAATGCCTATTTATTTGGATGATATAATCTTACACAAGATGCTTGAAATATGAAGTCCTTTTTTTTATTAAGCAACTTCTATTGTAGAAGTTATGTGACAACATCAGTTACATTTACAAAAGGGAAGAAAATTCAGCCTGAGGACAGATAGTTCAATTTAAAGTCATCAATATTAAGACAAGCTATGCGGGGCAGTTTAGCTCAGGCTGTAGTGCCAGTTTGTGCTTCTCCACCCAGGAGGCTGCTGCTGGTCAGGCCTGAAAGCAGATAAATGTTCAGTGTGACTGGACAGGGTGAGCAGGGCTGCTGGATCAATGGTTCTGTGTGACTTGTTGGTATCAAGTCCCCGTACTCGGGGCTGTAGTGGTGATATTGATCACACACACTGGAAAGCTGTGATCAAATCCTTTATGGGCAATGAGGGGCAAAGGTAATGTGCCCTGTATCCTTCAGGGGAGAATTTCTTTAGACTTCCTGGACTCCAGTACCCTTTAAAGACACACCAAAACAGAATGTCCTCTCCTCAGACAAGAAACAAAGCTTAAAAACAGCTACAGTGTCAAAAACTTGCCCTGAGCCTGCTTTGCCTTTCGATCATTTATAGTCTTGGAACCTACATGTAAGAAGGAAAAAAAAAGTGTGAAAGAGCTGTCCCCAGCTACCACCTTTCAGTAAAATTATTTTGTATGTTGTGCTTTGCCTTCTCTGAAAGGCATTCCCAGAGCAGAATACTGTTACCCACCCGTCTGGGAATTGGGGCAAAAAGCCATTGTGCTCTAAATTTGCACCTAGCTGCTAAAACAATTTCCCAAGCAGACAAGCCATAACTTAGCTCACAGAGCTCAGTCATTTTATTGTTATTGTTACCAATTCACCCCCAGGGCACTGGTTGAGCTCCTCCTGTAGTTGATAACCTGGCCAGAAGGTGACTGCAGGCTGAGACCCACCTCCCTGTTCTTGTGACACTTCATCTAAAATTCACATCTTGCATGGGGCTGTTCCCATTGTTGGTTCTCCAGTTTCCACTTGGCCAGTGGTCAGTCTCAGTTTTTTCACTTGTAATATATCTGCTTTGGTGTCTCTTTGGTCTTTATGCAAGGCTGTGGTTGAAACACTTCATATTTTACACTGTCATGGCCAAACTTCTGTTAAAGCTTTTTAATTTCCCAGGCTTTGTAGGCACATAATTGTCTTTAGAAACTTTGAGCTTTCACCTTGTCTCCTCAAATTGCCAAAAATATTACTTATTTTTTGTTGTTAACACAACTGGAATTTCGTAAGAACCAAACATTTGATCATGTTATTAGTAAAAATTCTTTTTGTGGGCCCCTGCAGTTGATTGATGGCATTGATTCCTACATTAACCCAGAGACTTCAGGAGTAGTGTGTGCTGTTGTGACATTGTTCATGGAACATTTTCAGTTTCAAATGTAGTTTGGTTTGTTTGCCTGATGAGTCCAATTGTTTGGAGACAATGTAGAACAGCAGCAGTCATCTCAATTTTTCTTTCTGTGTGAAAATATAATGGAAAGAAGCTGGGGTTATTAAATATTCAAGATCTCAGCTGGTGAAAGCTCAGCTAACAGGAGCTGCATTTTTGGAAGATGATCACTATGGAGAAACCTTCCAGAAGAGATGGGAGGACATCAATGCTCTGTTCCCTTTGAGTTGGGAGGAAATGCAGGACAAGAGGATGGAACCCTTCCATAAAGTCTGTCCTCTAGCCACACATTGTGTGACATTCTTGCATAAAGTAGAGAAAGACCCTGCACCTCTTTTCCAAAGCCTTCTGAGAAAGCTGCTGCCAAAATGCTGGAACTCATCCACTTATCATCAGAGGTAAAACAGGTCCTTGATAATTTCCCCTACTGCCACTGTCTGAAAGGGAGAGCCCCAAGAAAGAGTAACAACAAAGGTGGATCCTCTGAGATCCTGAGAGTTGAATGGGCTGTTGGATAAGCTATTCCCAGCCAAGACATCTTTTTTAAGTGGTTGTTTGTTGCCAGCAATGCACCTGACTTTGATAAGAGAATGAAAAACAGCTGCTGAAAGCGAAGGATCTTGTGACATGTGACTGCTGTGGACAATGTTTGGTACCCCGAGCCAGGTTGTGTGGTTGAGTTGTTGTTTTCTGAGCAGCACAGCAGTATTTGTTGCCAGCCCATAGGGATGCCTGCAGTGGCTTTCTTTTTACTTGGAGTCAAGCTGAAGTTCCAAAACTGCTTTTTTTTTAAAAAAATACTTTTTCCTGCTCTCTCACCAAAATGAGTATTATCTTTTTAGGAAACACCAATCTCTCTCCTAATTCAGGTAAACCTCATCTCCTGTTTTCAGATGAAAACTCCTTGTGTATAAAAGATAGCAATAAGAAAAACAGTTCCCAGAGTCACAAGGCAGTGTAGTGCCTTTCCTGTTAAGAAACTGGCTTTGAAGGGGCTTGTAAGCATTTATCAGCCATCAAGCTTTACAACTTCCTTTGACAGGTCTCTGAAAATCCCTGCAGAAGATGAACAGATCACAAAACTCAGCTTGGATGCCCTACTTGTGTCTGTTTCCTCCTCACCTTGTCTGTACCAGCTTCTCTTTCTGGGTTTTCTGCAAGTCTAGCTTCAGGCAAGGTCAGGCTTGTTCCAGGTCTGGTAGTGGCTAAAAATGTTAATGCTCTTTATATGCCTGTGGTTGTTGAGGTAACAAAAATATTTCTGCTTTTCTTTTGCTGAAAAAATAAATTTAAAGTGTCTTTTGGCCTTCTCCTATTCTTCTCTAGGGAGATTTGTGGTGCCTGAGCTTGAATTGAAGGGCACAGAGTGTTCTGTGTGACTGTAAGCAATGCAAACACCAGTAAGCCATTGGCACCATTTGGGCTTTATAGTGTTTCTCCCAGCTGTGATTTGAAACAAACTGTTTTCATCTCCTTGTTTACAGGGAGTCAGCCATATCTGGGAGAGCTTTCATTCTGCCAGCACCCGTTATCAGGCTGCTCACTAGCACAAGGGACGTCAGCCAAGGAAAAAGGCATCTCTCAGACTCGTGGTGACAGCTGAGAGGGGCTCTGTGCTACACAGACTCCGCTTACGAGCAGACAGCGGTGGGGCCAGACGAGGATTTCATCCCTTTCCTGTCTCCCATTCATTCGTGTTGGGTTTCTTCCCCCTCCTGCACAAAGTGCAGCTCAGGGCCAAGCCTTTGGCAGAGGAGGGTCTGTGAGATCCCAGCCTTGCAGCCCTGGCTGTGGGATGTCCTTGCTGTCCATTCACTTGCACTGGGAAGCTGCAGTGGAGCTGCTTTAGCAGGAGTGTTGTCATCATGGCTGGGCTGGGATGAGCTGCTCTGTTCTCGCCCTCCACCCAAGGCTCTTTATTTAGCTTGGGTGCTGAGTTGCTCTGGAGCAGTCTTGGCTGGAGGATTTCCCTCAGCAGATCTGTTGAACTCTCTCCATTTGTGCAGTGAAGGCTCTGACTCCTGTGTGTCACAGGCTGTGCCTCTGCCATGTCATGCTCCAGGGTGCACGGGCAGCTCTCCAGCAGCCTGCCTGGAGCTCCTGGGCTGCTTCAGTGGCATTTGTCTGTCTGAAGGAAGGGACAAAGTCCCTACCTTGGGGTTTCAATGGCAACCTAATCTCTGGTTCTCTACTGCCCGGATGGTTGTTCCCAGCTCCCAGTAAAGCCAGGCATCCAAATTGTAACCCTTCTCCTCAGCAGTCCTTTTGCTGCAGCAGCTGCAGGGTGATGGCCAGTCCTGCCCTGCTTGGGACACTGCACTCCTCAAGGCTCACTGAGAAGGGTGGTCTTGAAGGCCAGGCAAGGATTTGAGACCTACATTCAGTTGCTGGAGCTTTTGTGACCTCCTGTGCCCCCAGACCAGCAATGCTACCTCACCTGTAAGATGAGGACAGTGCTGCTTTTGTCTTACTGTGTTTATGACACAGTAGGGCACCTTCTTGCCATACTCTAGTTGGCCAAAATTAGCCTACTTTTGATCAGAATATTTGTGTATGATTGTTGTGGTCAGTAAAGTAGTGTCTTGGGAGGTAAATGGATGGCCTTGGCAGATCATGTGCTGTTACAGCCTTCAGAAGACAAACACTTTCTGCTTCAAACAGTTGTTGCTGTGAAAACCCCCACCTCATCTCTGGAAAACCCCCATCTCATCTCTGGAAATGTTCTTCATTTGTGGCAGGATATTCCAGCTCTTCTCCTACTTGTCCCATCCTTGAAAATGAATGTTCCCAGCAAGGCTGTGTGAGTTTTTCTCCTGCTATGCTTTGCTGTACTCCATGGTCACAGAGCTGTCTCACTTTAGCTTTTGAGTCTCCTGTCTCTGCAGCATTTTCTGCCTTCAGAGACTTTGAAGATTTTCCAGGAAACGCACAGCTGGCTTGTACAGGGATGGGCTTACCTGGTAACTTACTTTGATAAGAGTCATTAAAACTCCAGACATTAAATTATTTATCTGTTGGCTTTAAACTTCACTGAGAGGTGGGAGAGATGGAAGGACAAGTGTTCTTGCAACACAGCAAATCTGGGCTGTGATGGCCTTTCCAGCTGCCTGTCACTGCCTGTTTCTTTATTTCACTATTGTAGCTGGTTTGGCTTATCACAAATGCTCTGTGCATTTAATGTAAGCAGGCTACACATCTTGCATGGATCATTCTTGTTTGGTGTTTTTGAATGCTGGGTTTTCTGGTTTTTTTTTTGTTCTTTTCATTTAAACTGAACACATTACTGCTCCCGGAGGGATTTTACGAGCTAGTTTGTAGAATAACAAAGAAGGAATTCTGCAGCCTCATCCAATTTGGTCTTCTGTGCTTTTGAAAACTCTGTTGCTACAGGGTCAGTAGGAGAAGTTGGGGATCTGTCACCCAGAAGATTGGCCTGTAGATGATGTTTCCCCTCAGTTTCAGAACTAGTAATGCCACAGGGAAATCCTTCTCTCTTTCTTGCTTTCCAGTCAATTGAATAATAAATCCCAGAGCTTATTTCAGTGCATTAGGATTGCTGTTTGAAGTCCTGTTGCACATAAACCCTTTTATGTGTTTAATTCCCTTACAACTCCACATCTTGGAGAGCAATGTGCTTGGAAAAAGGCATCTGCTCTCCGAAGCACATGTGGGATATGAATGCAGGATGAACAGTGCTCCTACAAACAGGACAGACAGAGGCTCTGGGTGTGCAGAATTAGAGCTGCAGCACAAAGGGGCATTCTCAGCTTTGAACAATGGCTGTGTGATGCTGGCTGGGCACAGGTGGAGGGTCACCTGTTTCAGGGGTTGTGCTCAGGCTGCTGATTGAGGCCTTTTGATCTTGCCCAGACATTCTCTGAGCACCCCTCCTCCCTTCTGCAGCGCTGCTCTGCAATAGCACTGACATCTGATTGTTAATAAAGACAGGAGCTGATGATTACTCTGTGGTGGCATAGAAACATCTGTCTCTGTGTCCTTGGCCTTTTTTCTTGGGACTGAGAGACTGTCAAGTATTGCTGTGGACAGCAGGGCATGGCAGGTAGAGAAGTTTGTTTCCTGGCTTTAGTCTTTTGCTAAGTTGTTTGAACCAGACGTGTTTGGAGCTAAACAGAGTCTTCTTCCTCCCCATTGGCAAAGGCAGAAGACACAATGAGCTCCGACACAATGAGCTGACCTGAGTTTGCAGCTGCATGTTAGTTGGGTTTTCTTAATTTGGTGTCTGCAGGGACACATTTGAAACTCCTCTGGCTGCGTTGTTCCCTGGGGAACTACTGCATTTGTGGTAGGGAAGCTGGAAGAGCTGGGGCTGCAGGGAACAGGAGCACAGGTGTGATTCACAGTGGTGCTCTCTGCCATGCCTGGGAGTGCAGATGTGATGGCAAAGATGCTTCTTGTCTCCCTGCATCAGCTGTGGCACTGGTTTGAGGTGAAGTTGTCTTGTCTGTATCACACAGAGGAGCTGCCTGGTATAATCAGTGTCTGGTAGGCTTAGAGAGGATGGCTATGATGGTCTGTGTGGGTGTGGTGCTGTTGGGAACCAAATATATATTTGATAGCTTCCCTGAGCTCTTAAACTCCCTTCTTTCCAAGTGCTTTGAGATACGGTTTGAATGGATGGATTTGAAATCTGATTTCAGAACAGTCTGATTTTTCTGTGGGGAGTTGCAGGGTTTTGGCACATCTGTAAATCTGGCATTGGTACCAAGAGTTAGAGGGACTACCACAAGCTTTGTTCTGAATGCCTTTTGATGCCTTGTAATGAGGATGAGGGCCCCTGGAAGACAAAGTTATATGTCTGGGGTTGGACCCACTGGGTTGATACCTGACTTCAGTGCCGTGAGAAAAGTAGGCAAAACACAGCTTGGATTCCTTGGTTTCTGGATTCTTTGCCAGTCAAAAAGGCAAGTTCATTCATCCAGTGATCCTGAAACCCATCAGGAAGTGATGGTGGAACTTTCAATCTGGGGCTTGAATGAAAATGAATAGAAGCCTCTGAGGGTCACTAAGGTCTCCTTGGGCACAAACTGCAATGGCTGAATGAATCAGAGTAACAAAACCCTCTCTTGTGATGTGGAAACGAGTATCACGCCTTCCCTCTCATGTGGCCTTTGTGCACAAACAGCTTTGTTTGTCAGTGTCAAAGGGCAGGGGAAATCCAGAAAGGGTGAAAGTATTTCCTGGGTGTGACAGGCTGTCCTGCTTGGGTCATGGCAGAGATCATGCCTGTCTCTTTTGACCTGAGTTTTGAGGCTTTTGATCCAGGAATGTGAGGCTCTTCCCCTTTCTTGTGTCATGTCTGCCTGTTGTGTTCAGTGACACTTCCTTGAAAGCAAGGGGGACATGTCCTTGTGTGCTGAGGAGTGAGGCTTGTTGGCTGCCATCCCTTGGTGTGTCCTGACCTCTCCAGTACTTATGGCTTTGTATCCCCAAATCAGTTCATCAGTCAGCTCATGCTTCTTCCCCAAATTACCCCTTCCTTGGCAGTCACTTAGAGCCACAAGCAAGAGATGCTATTTCCCAAATGATAATTGTATGTGGACAAGCCCATGTAGCTCATCCCACAGGGATCAGGCAGCTCTAAGGACAGCCATGTGTTGGCTCTGATCTAGGAACAGCAGTGGCTGCTGGTTGAGCTTTCTGGGCTCTTCCCTGGGAGTTGCCCCACTCCCTGGGATATTGTTGTGGAGCCTCAGCAAAATCCCTGGAAATTACTCCTGACTCTTGCAGTGGAGTGGCAGATCCTGGTGGTTTGCTTCTCCATGAAGTGCTTGGAGTTTCCCTGCTGAAGGGAGCTGTGTGTGCTGAGCATATCCTTTGGCTCCCTGAGGAGCAGAGCAGTGCAAGGTTGTGGCCCCTCCAAACCTCTTCCTCTCTGCTTTGGCAGATTTCTGTGCCAGTGTTTGTGGCTTGAGTGTCATCCAAGGGAAAGGCTTTCCTATTTTGCTACCAATAATTTTTTCTGCCTCTTGTGTTTTCCACACATTTTCATTCAGGGGCTTCTGATCTTTAGCAGGTATCTTCTTTCCCTCTAATTTTCCATACATTTTATTCATCTCCTTCAGTTGCAACACTACAAGTGTCAGATGGGGGTGATGCTTTGCTAAAGGTGCTTTCTTTGCTCCCCTCCTGGAACAGCAGTCAGAAATCTGCATGATGTGATGCCACAGGTCACAGCAGACCTTGGTGCCATGTCACAAAATTGAGGAAAAATGATGCTATGAAGAATGGAGCAACTTCAGAACAAATTGGACTTGCAAGCTGGGCCCGCTTCAGATGCCTGAGTGCACGATGCTGAACAGAGCTGCACACATCAGGACTCTGCAGGGAATTCAGGGTGGGTGGTAGACTGTGACAGCTGAGCTCCACGCTTGTCATGCCCTGAGAAGTCCTCCCTCGTTTGAGGATTAAACTGGAGCTACTTCCCCGACACAGAACTGCTGCCAAGATTCCAGTCTGGCTCAAGCCACTCTCCACACTTCATAATGAAGTTTGAAAGAGTTTTAACATCTTGGTGTTGGCAGGAACATGGTTTTAAAATCACGGTGTGGTTGGAGACACGCTGGCTCTGGACACTGGTAACAAGGCTGGAGACTTTCATCTGGAGGTCAAATCCAGCTGTGGTGTTAGTGACAAAGTCATGAACTTCTGACTGATGGTTCGGGGCTTATGTGTGGAAACGTGTCTGGAGTCCAGTGCCAGGACTGGGAGCTGGGAGACCTGGGCTCAATTCCTGGGCTTTGCCAGAGCTGTTCTGAGAGACCCTCAGCAAGACACTTGAAGTCTTTGTGCCTTAGGTCTCTTTGTGAAAAAGCACTGCAGGTCTACCTACATCAGCATGCTCCAAGTCCTCACACTCACACATGACTGTGGACTCCTGAACACCATTGGATGCAGAAGAGCAAAGAAATAGGTGGGACGAGCTGGCTCTGTCCAGCCCACACCAGCCAAGAGCCTGGGTCACAGCTGTGGGCATTAGCACTGCTTGGTGTGCTTTTTGGCAGCTCCAAGGGTGAGGACATCATGTTCTCAGGAGACAGTGCTGCTCTCCTGTCTCTGGGTGAGGCTGTTCCCAGAGCAGGCAGCCCCGTGCTCAGGAGGAAGCTTGTGCAGCTCCCCCTCTCCAGTGGCTATAGTTACAACTTTGTTTCTGTGTTTGGCAGCTGGCACAAATCATCAGCAAACAGCTTCCTGAGAAATTAGCATCCCAAAGACTCTGCTAACCAGGACTGAGCTGCTCCCTTCTTTCCAAGACACACCTGGGCAGCCTCTCCTGGCAAGCCTTTGTTACTGCTCTTTGGGGTAGCTACCAGTCACTGCAGTGCTGCCCTGGGTGTGCACCTGCCTCTCCTTGGAGCAGTTTTGGATGAGATTCATGCAACCTCCAGCTCTGCTTTCCCCTGTGCCCGGCTGAGCCAGGGGCAGTGCTCAGTCTCCTGCTGGCTCTCAGCAGGAGGAGCCTCTTCCCCAGGGACAGGGTGCTCAGGGCTTGTGTCTGCCTGGCTGGGAGAGACAAGCGTAAGCTGCAGCCTGCAACACTGTAATCCCAAAGCTTCAGACTCTCCCTGTGTGTGCCAAATTCTTTTGGCTGTTAAATAAGGGTAGGAATTTCGAGGGGAGCTTGTGGAGTACAACTTCTGTGTTTGCTTTTAGCTTCGTGAATAGCAGCAGTGACTTGTTTGGCTGTGTACTGGGAAAACTCTGAGTTGCCAGCTTTGACGAGCTGCTGTTCTAAAGGAAAAGTTGTCACTTATGCAACTGTCTGTTTTGTGTTGACTGCAGAATCACTGGTGCCTTGCACAGCCCTGCTGTGTCTGCAGGTCACACTCCAGATCCCAGAGGGGAATGGCAGTGCTCGTGCTGCACTTGGGACCCTGGGGATGCTGTGCTGCTCACAGAGCTCACAAACCTGTCCAGAACCTTGGCTGTGGTCCAGAAGAGTGTGACCCTATTTCAGATGGGGGGAAGATTGAGGCCACAGGTCAGATAGCTGGGAAAAAGGCTCCATGAAGGTCACTGGTGTAGTTGTCATGTTGATGTGTTGGTACACCCCAGGTCTGAGTGGTGGCAAAAGGGAAGGCACCTGGGAGATGGCAAACTATTGCTGCTGGGTGAGGAAAGGCTATTGCCAGCCTCTGTTCAATGTCACAGGAGTCCACATGTGGGGAGAGTGTGGGAGACAAGTCATCATCTCTGCTGCTTGCAGGACTTTGTAGTGGTGAGATCTCCACAAAGCTGCTGGTGGTACCTGCGGTGTGGGGAAGAGCCAGCAGAGCATGAGGGCTTAAGGAGGAAAAGAAAAGCTTTTCAACCAGATCCACGCTCTAATAAGTCCTTGCTGGTATTTTGTGGGACTCCTTTTTCTGTAGCTGGGATTGGCTGGGTGCTCTGGGGTATATCCAGGTGGGAAGATGTGCTATGAATTAGTAGCAACACTGTCCTCGAGTAGGTCACTGCATTCTGCTGACTCCTTGTTTGTGTTAGTTACAGGACTCTCATCAGGCCCACGTACAAAATGTCCTACAGAACTGTGACCACGCTGGAGTGGAGGTGCTGTCCTGGCTTCACAGGGAGCAACTGTGAGGAGGGTGAGTTATCCAGCAATGCCTCTGTCCTTCTGGAGCAGCAAGGATGGAGTGGCTGCCTTGAGCTGGGGTTTGTTCCTTAATATGCCCTACACCTCTTAAACACAGGAACTAATCACCTGTTCCCTTCACTCCCCATTGTTGTCTGAATGTCACACACGAGCTCTGAAAGGTGGTCTTGGAAAACAGATCATTCTGAAGGCCTGCACACAGGCCTGAAGAGGAAGAGGGCAAGAAATAAAGAAAAAGGAATCAGAGATGACCTGTTTAGAGATGTGCTCATGCTTGGCATCCCTATTGTATTCAGAAAATGTGCTTTCTCCTTTTCATGTGTTGTCTTCTCCCTGTCCCTGTTATCACCATCAGTTGCTGTGTCCAATAAAAGCTGGTGCCTGGATGGCTGCTTCTGAACCTTTCATGCCTGTAAGGTCTGGACATAAATAATGTGTGCTCCCAGAGAGCTTTGAATCAATACCTTTGGTTCCCCTTTCTACCTGCTCCTTGACTTATTGTTGCAACATTCATATTGCTCAGTGCATCTGAAAACACATTTCTCTCCACACAGAGGAAAACACAGGACTCTTTCCAGAGCAGGAGGAAAACATATTTTCCTTTTTTTATCACAATAGGGCATGTTTTACATTTTCCTTCCTAACATTTTCTACTTTAACTGTCACTTCTGGGGGTTTGAAACAAGTCCTGCTTCTCCACCAAGTTTCAGGTTTAGGCAGTAAGGCGTCTGCTGAACCTGACTTGAGAGTTCAGAGCTTATGAATGGGACAGACTAAGCCTGGAGTTTTCTGTTCATTTGCATCAGGTCAACACAGCCTGACTTTGGCTGCTGAAGGGTCATTAGGGGTGTCCAACATCTCTGGGTCTGCTGTTTGTACTCATTTTCTTTGTGCTGTGATATCTTAATACCAATCACACAATTCAGGCAAATCTCTGACTAGGAAGTTGTCTCGTTACAGTCCCAAAGAGTGATGGCTGCAGACAGCAGCTGGCTCCAGGCTGCTGAGGAAACAATAGCCTCCCAGAAGCTCCAGAAAAGTCTTACAAAGTGGCAAAGCTACCCAAAATTGCAGTCTGCAGGAGAGAGCTTTACATTTTAACATAATGCTAAAAGAAGTGTGCCTGAGAGAGAAGCTGCTGTGTGCAGCTTGAGTTTTCACCTGTCCCTACAAGGAAAGGGGAGCTGAGGATGGTGGCAGGGCTGTCACTTCCAGGGGAGCTGAGGATGGTGGCAGGGCTGTCACTTCCTGGGGAGCTGAGGATGGTGGCAGGGCTGTCACTTCCAGGGGAGCTGAGGATGGTGGCAGAGCTGTCACTTCCCGGGGAGCTGAGGATGGTGGCAGAGCTGTCACTTCCAGGGGAGCTGAGGATGGTGGCAGAGCTGTCACTTCCTGGGGAGCTGAGGATGGTGGCAGGGCTGTCACTTCCAGGGGAGCTGAGGATGGTGGCAGGGCTGTCACTTCCTGGGGAGCTGAGGATGTGCCTGGTGACCTGAGGAGCCCCTGTGTGCAGCCTGTTCGTGCCTGTAGGTTTGGACAGGTGTGAGTTATTGCAGCTGAGTGGTGCTGCTGGTGCAGAGGAGAGATTCCAGCTCCCTCCTGCAGTGCCAGATCTGTCTCAGCAGAGTTCAGTGGAAGTAAAAAGCCAACATAAGCTCGTGTGAGAAAGCCGGCAGCGATCTCGCAGGAGCGGGTCTGTGGAACGAGGTGACAATTTTATACAGTTACTTTTCAAGGTGGAACTGTTCTTTTGGGCTTGGATATGGTCTGTGGAGTGTGAGAAGAAAGCCAGTAGTAAGCCCTTACTTTCATGTGTGAGATTCTTTTTACCTTTTTTTTCCTCTCCTTAAAACATCTGGTGCTACTGACAGTCCTGTATCCTTGAATGAAAGAGGAAAATAAAAAAACCCAACCCTTTCTAGTGCAGCAGGGTTGTGCCACTTAGTTTTTAGTGTAAATACTGGTGCTAGCAGTCTGCATGGCCCTTCAAGCTGTCAAATTTAAAATGGAAATATTTACTTACTCCTTATGTTAATTCTTAATGTTAGTGTCACTTGGAAATGAAAGTAAAAAAGGCTAAAATGAGGCTGTTTTAGGGTTTTTGGCAACCCAATATAAGGCCTTTTGTACTCTTTCCTTTCTGTGCTCTCCCCTACTGCAAGTTTGGTTCCTCTGAGAGGGTGGGATGCTTATCTGTGTGAGTTCTTCCTGGAAACAGCAGACAAAAGGAAACAGAAAACTAAACTGGGGCAAAACAAAAACAGAGCAGTGATGAAGCCACACTGAATTAGCAGGGCAGAACCTCAAAATGCTTTCATCTTTCTTTGGTAGTTAGACTCCTCCTCAGTATTTCATTTCACTTGTATGTGCAGCTGGTGCTTTAGAAGTTGATGTGAGGTAGGCATGACTGGAGGCAGCCTGGACCTGCACTATTTTTAACTTGCTTTCTTGCTGTGTTGCAAATCCTCCCGTTCTCTGACAGCCCCTGTTGCCAAAGGAATGGCAGCCACAGTGGCTCTGAGCTTCCACTGCAACTTCTCCTGGTTCCAGAGACTGGAGGGAAACACCTCCTTTCCAATGGGTCTTGGAACAGTAAGGTTGTGTTTCCCTCAGCAGGATGGATTAAGCCAGCAGATAAGGGATTTATTAAGCACACAGGAGAGTTCTGGGAGTTGGCTGTGCATGGGCATGGCTGATGGTGGTCTTTGCATCCTGATGATATGAATCTGTCTATAAGATCTGTTGATTCCTTCTTTAACCCCCAGGGAGCTCCTTTTTTGTGCTGTTCTGGAGCAATGTCTTTGGGGGAACCACTGCAGCATGTCTGGAGGATAGATTATTTTTACTAGCTGTCCTTATATCAAGCCTTCCTTGCCCTTTTAAAATTTATTTCTTTTAGCATTTTATGAGGGAAGACAGGACAGGGAGAGGGTGAACCAAGGAAAGAAGGCAAAGAGTTTGAAGCCATTCAGAGACTGCAGCTATTTCTGATACCATGACTTGCTGTGATCTCCCAACTGGCAGGTCAGCTTTTCTTTTGCAGAAGCAGCAGTTCAGTGTGGGTGTCTAGCCCCAAAGTATGACAGACTCCTGATGAGACTGGCTTGCTATAACACACCTTCAATGGGAAAACTCCCCTCTGCTAGAGCAAGCTGTTAAATGCAATTCAATCACTGAAGTGTCTCCATCCTCAGCTGGTAAGTTTAGCTTGAGACAATAACCACTTAACTGTCACCAGCTGACAGACACCTACATTAACACTGAAAGCTGCACATTTTTAGATTTAAATTATCCTAGGAATCTAACTCCTGCATTGAAGCTGATAAAGAGCAGCATTGTCTGGAGGAAGCCCAGCTCTAGAGGTGGATGGAGATTTTGCTCTCAGAAGGCCAATAATTTACTGAGGTAAATTAACCTGTTTCCAACCTGTTTCCTTTTCCAAGCTGACGCTGCCTGGGGCTTTGTCCCTTTCCTTACCTTGCTTTCTACTCAGTCCAAGGTACACCACTATTTGAAAGATCTCCAGTTCCTTTACTGGTTTTGTAGAACTGTGACCTGCTCATTGGGTTGATAGTCAAAAATCACCAGTTGTACCAAGCCTTCCCAAAGGGTTTCTTGCAACTTCTTTGGATGCAGAAAGGGACTTGATGCAAACAAGTCTGGTGAATATAACTGTCACTAGATACTAACTTGTATTTTCCAGTTTCAGGGGGGTTTTGTTATGTTTAAAGTGGAGCCCAAGCCTAGGACAGGAAATGAATGCACTGAGCCACCCAGTCTGCTGAGTGCTGATATAAAGAACATATGGATGAGGGCAGTGCAGGGGTGAAGTGCTTTAGCTGTTGCTATCATGCATCAAGCTGATTGATTTGAATCCAGGATGATGCTGACATTTCAACTCAGCCTTTTTTCTTCTGTATGGCTGAAAGTTCAAAGGCAAGTGCAACCTCTTGGGAGAGGAAAAGTGTCCCCAGCAAGTTCAGGGGCTCAGCACTGCCCTGGAGCTCTCCAGCCAGGCAAGGTCTTATTTTACTTTACAAATATAGCACAGCTTTCTTCCTTGTTTGTTTGTACTGCTTGAGTTTGGGACAGTAGCCAGTATCCTATTTACCCCAGAAGCAGATTGATGGTGGACAGCTTAGCTGTCTGGGCAAGAAACAGCTCCCAGAGTAACCTCAGCACCTCTAAAGTGATGCCATTGTGATTCCAAGCTTGCTTTCTTTTTCTTTGCTAAGAATGTAAGTAAGATAGGAAATTTGAGCAGTCTTGTTCAAGTAATGGCTTGATTGGAGAACTTCCTTAGTTTTTTTTAAATCTCCCCCTCCTCATTTCAGTTCTTGGAATATTATGATCTACTTCTAATAACTATTGTTTGCATCTTTCTTGTCATCCTGATATTTTTCAAAGCTCTTAGATTCCCGTGTGTTTGCAGTTTTCAAAGCAGCATAAGAAAATGAAGACTTCCCCCTTGTTATGATAGAGTACAAAATCCCTTTTCATTTTTACTGCTGGTTTACAAAATTTCTTGGTCCCAGGAGGAGAGATGCAGAACAACACTGCCAGGAAAACCTTAAATGAGCAAATGCAATTACGAGACAAAATTAGATGAGACTGTGAGAAAGGACATCAAAACAAGAGACCTGAAAGTTTGAAAGCCCATTGAAGTGCTCTGTAGGGAAGGGAATTCAAAGTGGTGTTAATGGGACCTCACTTCTCCAAGCCTTGCCCTTCTTCCCCATGAACCATTAAAACACAGAACTGTCCATGATGTGAAAATGCAACACAGAGATTATGAAGTAACATTTCCTGTAGTATCACAGCAGTTCTGTCCAGGAGTTGAGCTTGTGTGTTCTCCTTTTCTCAAGTTCCTCAGTTCCTTCCTCAGTAGAGATTTTTGTTGCCACTGAGCTTTTTCATCTTCCCTTAGAAACTGAGAAAGTGTAAGAGCAAACAGTGGGAGTCAGAGCCATTGCAGTGCCTGTTCCTGCTGAATCCTGGTTCAGTGATATTTGCCCTCTGCAGATGAGTCCAGCTCCTGTCATAAAACAAAAGCTTCCATGTGAACAGTGAAATTCTCCCCAGGGTGGTTTTTTCAGTGTCCTCTGGCTGGGCAGCTCTGTGCTGCAAACATGGCAGATTGAGGTTCCTTCCCTTCAAGTTTGGATCTAACAGGGATGTAGGTCTCTGCTAGAGACTGGTTCAGTAATTCCTTTAGGGAAATGTGGCTTAGCTCTCAGCTGAGACCTTTAAAACCAACAACAATATTTGATTCCACACAGCAAATTTCTTTCTGAAAATACCTTCTCATGCCAAAGTTTGTTTGTTAGATACAGTCAGTGAATCATGTATAAACATGGTATAGACTATTAAGTGCAATGTGAATTTACTAATAGTTTCCTAGTTAGTAAGTAGGCAGTAAAATGTGGTAACTATCTCTGTAAATCTACCTTCAAAAATATTTTATGAAAAAATATCAAAGCATGTGAATTGCCCATGATGGAATTGCTGACAGGTGGAAGTGGCTTCCTGAGTCCTGATGTTTGTGATGTGGGTCACAGGTGGTGGGCAGTACCTAGCCCAGTGTTTTCTTCCATAGCCTACACCTCCTGCTGCTCCAGTGTTCCACCTCCTGCTCATGTTTCTGGTGGCCTCTTCAATATGAGACCCACCAGCAGTTGCCCAAAGCACCCTACAATGTGCCACCCATTGATGTCTGCTCCCATCACTGTGCTGACCTCTCAGCAGCCTCTGCCTTCAGGCATAACGTGGGTCACCCCTGATCAAACTGGTCAATTTTTCTGAGGAGTTCCTGGAGCGTGTGGTCACTCTTGGAAGTGTCCACAGCCTGCTGAGAGCACTTTGAGGCATCAGCACTTTGTGACTACTTGAACAATTTCTAAATTTTCATCTTCCTTTTCAATACATAGTAAAAAAAAGAAAAAAAAAAAAAAAAAGAAATCCCTGCTAGATTTCCAAATATTTTGACACTGCATTCCAGCATCTGAGTAGTTTCATTTTTTTGGACATTTCTAATCTGAACAGGGAGAATTTTATGGAGCACCTAATGTCAAAATATCTGAAGTGCTAAATATCTGCAGATGTTATCTTAACATAAGTAGGAAGGCTGTATTCTGTACCGTTACATTGTCCCAAATTTTTTAGCTCCCATCAAATTACTGTGGTATGTAGAGAATCTTTTGTATTTTCCTAAGCCATTGGCTTTCCCAAGCTCATTGGATGCTTTCTGCTGTGTATGTGTTAATTCACAAGTGAAGGACTCACCTGTTTATAGTGAATGACTTTCCTATGAATTTGCTTTATTTCTAATCAGGACTGAGCATAATCTTCCCTTGGGTAGGGCTGGACAGGGCTTGGAGTAACCTGGGCTGGTGGACGGTGTCCCTGCCCATGGCAGGGGTGGAATGAGGTGAACTTTAAGGTCCCTTCCTACCCAAACCATTCTGTGCTCGTTTTAGGCTTGCAAAAGCTCAGAGGCATCTCCAGTGGTTGATTAGTTAGATATTGAAAGTTCTGCACCCAAGGGAGCTCCTGAATTACTTTAGAAGAGAACTTGGGAGGTGTGGGCTTTGAAGAGCCCATCCAACCTCTTGACATTTTCTTTCATAATCCTTACTGCCTCCTTCAATCCTGAGCTTTTAACATGCTACTTTCTCATGTAGCTGTTTTTTCAGAGCTGCTGTTTTCCCCCAAATGATCACTTGTTTCCCATTCATCCTCACAATGATGAAATTTTATTTGCTTGAGGCTGTTAGAAGGGAGTTGGTTTCTTTTCCCTATGTGAGTCTTGCATTGTCAGAGCCTTTGGGAGTTGCTGACAGTGTAGTGTCCTCTGGAAAAAGGGACATGTGACATGTTATGCTGTGATTCCTGGAAATGTAGTTAGTACCAAAGTCAGGAAAAACATTCTCCCAAAAAACTCCACCCTACCTCTCTTTTCCACAGACATTCCCTTGGAGGTGGTGGGGAAAGGGTGGAGCTGTGTTTACACCAGAAGTTAGTACTTTTTGGACTGTACCCTCCCATTTGCACAGGGAAGAGCTAAATGAGAGGAATAGTTTCTAATTGGTGTCCACTGATCAGTTTGATGCCTTTCAAGTGAATTACAGATAATAATGGAAGAAGAATTAAACCCACCTGCTGGTGCTGTTTCCAAGTTTCCTTGCTGCTGCACTGACTTTTTTTTTTTTTTTTTTTTTTTTTTTAAATCAGGAATAAGAAATGAGGCTTAGGCCTTTGATATGAAACACCCACAGTTGGAAGGGGTGGCAGTGAGGAGTCTCTTTCTTTCACTCACGTTGCGAGGCTGTTACCCACTTAACCAGCTGGTTTGTGTTTAATTTTTGAGCACTTACGAAATTACAGCTCCCTCCCCACTGCTCTTCAAGGGCTTAGTTATGAAATGTGTGGATTTAATGTTGCTGTCAAGCAGTGCTGAATGGGATGGTTCCTTGAGGAAGAACTTACCGAATTTCTTGCAGGAGAATACTTGAGTGGCCTGATTTGAAGAGTGCCATTTCTTTTTAGTGCTGCAGTAGTTTATTTACTTTTAGTCGTCTTAGATATCTGACTCTAGAAGCAGTGGAGACTTGTGCAGATGTGAATGTTGGTGAGGATAAGGGAGAGATGAGGGATAAAGTTCCAGGTTTTCAAGACTTTCACCCCTAGGTGTGTCACTGTGTTCAGAATCTTGCTGCCATCTCTTATTTCTCTCTTGTCAAATACTGGGGGAGAGACAAGAACATACTTTACACCACACAAGTTCTAAGAGACCTGTGCAGAACTGATCTATAATGAGTTGTCACTTCGTGTGAGTGATGGAGAATATCTTGTACTCCTGAGATTTAAAGACATGAGAATAAAGGAAGATCCTGAAGATGGGAGACTTCATCACCAGCTTTCCACAGAGAGCAGATGGACTGGCCAAGGTACTGTTGGAAAGAGTTTTTTAATAAGTTTAAGCCAAGCTGTTGACAGTGCAAGCTTTTTGCATGTGTCAGTGGCAAGATGTGTCTGAGAGGGTGTGAGACAAAGGGGAGAGGTTGAAGGAGGCCACAGAGTACATGGGGTGGAGCAGTTGGTGGCAAGCTGAACTGGAGCCAAGATTTGGGGGTGAAGCAGATGGGCACATTCCTATTTATACTTTAGGGACTCTTGCCTTTCCCCCCTTTTTTACATAGGTTTTTCATTAAACAAGTGAATGTGAATGGTACAGTAACACTTGTGTTTTCTGTGGTAACTCATTCCAGTTGTGGGCTGCTCAAAAACATCAACATGAGGGTTTATGCAAGGGCAGGGTGTGAGCAGGGTAAACCTCATCCACACAAGCTTTCTCCAGGAAGAAGAGATTTACTAGGTACCTAAATCCCCATCACAACTACCCTGGGACGCTTTGCCATGTGGAAATGGGATTGCAAGGAATTGGGATCCAGGTAGAATTGGGATTGCAAGCCCAGGAGTAGGAACAAAGGTGGATTTTCCAGAGAAGTTTGAGGATGGTTTCATATTTTGTAGACTTCAAGGTGAAAGCAAAAGGTAAGCATTGAATTCCCATGTTGCTGAATCCTAGATTTTATTCTTACTCCATTTCTTGTTATTAAATAGGTAACCAAAAGTGTTCCTCCAAATAATAACTTCTGGTGGAGTTTAATTTCAATTTAACATGAAGTGCTGGGCAAAAGCACATTCCATACATTTCAATGTTGTCTTCTCTATGTGAGCCTGTTAGAAGGATAAAGGCAGCAGAGTTAGTACAGCTCCATTTGGGAAGCTACAGAAATGTGCAACTGCAAAACACACAGTGGACTGAAAAGCAACTCTGTGCTGTCATTAGTGAGGGTTCAGACTGTGCCTGTTTGGGCAGAGGTGGCAAATGGAGTTGTAGCAGGGACTGTGCTCAGCCCAGCATGGCTTGTTATTCCATTTCCAAGTTAGTGTAAGGAATGGAGAGCCCTCCCTAATCACATCTGTGCTTGTTGGAGGCTGAGCTGGACTGGGAATATGTGGTAGACTAGGACTAAGATGCTGTTAAATCTTGACTGAATTGTAGAGTTGGGCAAGAATCCATGAAGTGAGATTCGATTAAGGACAGCCACAGAGGCAGGAATAATTAAATGCACAGATTTAAATAAGAGACTCTGAAGGTGGTGGGATCTTAGGAGTGGGAATGGAGTTTGTGGAAGATGTCAGAATGAAGTGTTGCTCTAAAGTCAGGAGAAGATATGCCATGTTGGAGTTTGATGCTACAGATACTCTGACCAGGTGTGACATTTACTACTAAATAATCCATGGCACTGCCTGACACTCAATAAGTAAAACTTTCATGGACTGTGGTACCTGCATGTGTTTGTGTTGGTGGTTCTCAGAGAGGTGAAGTTTCAGCATTTATTGGAACTTCAGTCTTTTAACTGCTGAACTCATGTGAAAGCCAGTCTTCATTGTGCTGCACATCTGAGCCCCAGGACCTTAAACGCTGTAAAGGGATGTGGTGCATCTGTGAAGGAAAGTGTTTGGCTCAGAAGGGAATGTGCCTATCGTGATAGACAGTGTGTGAATATGTTGTACAGTTAAATAATTACACTGCTCAACTTAGGAGGAGTCAGTAGGTGTGTGTTACACACAGCATCAGCACAAACAAGCTGTTCTAAATATACCATGGCTGGTGGTCATTTAGGCCAGCTCATGGTTTCCAGAAGCTGGACAAGAAGTGGGTATAGATTCATTCTAATGATGACATGCACATGATTACAGAAAGTCTAGGAACTGATTCAATGTTTCCTAGGAGTGTAGCACTGCAAGATACTCTGATTGTCACTGCAGTGTCAAGAAATCTTGTTGGATGGTTCTTTAGCAACTTTACCATTCCTAAGTAAATGAAGGCTGGGAAAAACTTACTGGAGAAATGAGCTTTGCTTTTATGTGCCATTAGATTTCAAATTTCAAACATTTAATAAAAGACTTCATCAAAATGCGTAAGCGAGTGAAGCATCACCATTTAACCAAGTTGTACTAGGTCCCTCAACCACCAAAGCAAGAAAGACACTGAGGAATGGCTCTGTGAAAATCCCCTATCATGAATTTCATTAGGACTGATCAACTTTATTCTGAACTCATAACATGCTTCTTGCTCGGGCTCCTGATTTGTCTCTCCTTGGATAGTGCATCCAAATCCACAAGTAACATGCAAGTTTGCATTTCATTTTGAGCCCAGCAGGCATACAGCAGTGAGGTTACAAGACCTTTCCAAGTGAGCCTGGAGGGACTTGTTGGCTAGAGTTTGGATCTCTGGCAAGCAGCTCCCTCCAGCTCTCTTCTGTAATAAACTCAGGGTTCAGTCCCCGGCCTCGTGCAGATAGCGAGCTCTGTTGCGTGTCTCTGGGTAATCAGTCACTGGGAAGGCACAGATGTTTCAAGATGCACGGCAATGGGTGCAGCATAAAAGAGAGGCAACAGCAGGGTCATGCTACAGATGCAACCACATCTCCCATGTGTTCATTCTTGACAGGAGAATTCTTGTAGCATTTGTGGTTTTCTGGTTGCTAATCCCATCAAACGAGAACTCAAAGGCTAATAAGGCTCAGGAGTTTTATTGCTGCTCCTTTAGCCATGCAGTGCCAGGTGTGGCTGATGCCTCCAGTGCAGGCAGATCCAAGAGAAGGGCATTAAGTTAACAGAGAGGGGTGCAGGATTGCCCCAGGCAGTGGCTGAAATTAATTTGGGCAGCAATTCTAATCAAGTCAGAAGCATTAAAGAAATCTGGGGCAAGAAGATGTCTTAGCCTTTACCTGGCTGTGGAGGTAAGACATGAAAAAACGCCTGCATTTTTTTCTTCTTTTTCTGTAAATGAAATACACTCAAGCCTAAAAGAGAAGAAGCCAAACCAAGTCAGGATTCAGTTTGATCTTTCATTTGTGTGTACATAATGACTTTTGTAGCAGTAATGCTAAAGAAGTTTTGGCGTGTATCCACTGTGGGAAGTGCAGGGCCTGTGTTCATTGCTAGGTGGTCCTTCATTCTAAAAACCTTGAGGGACACCCATGGCAGATGGGTTTTAATTAGACTACATCCTGCTGCCAGTGACTGTCAAATGTGTCTCCCCAGATCAAGCACTAGAGCTTTCTGTTGAAGGTGTCAGGTCTTGCTCTGATGGAAAGAGAGTTTCCTGCAGCATGAGCTGTAGAAAGTGCTGCAGTACCCCTGAGACACGGACAGAAACTGTGAAGTCTCTTGGTTAATTAGTTCTTCAGCGGCCAATTTGGATGGAGATACAAACCTGTTGCTGTTGTCAGCCAGTGTTTCAGCCTCAATGGCAGAGGGCTGTGCTAAGTAACAAAGGTTCTGGTTTTCTCTTTACTGGTGTGGAGACTTGTTAAACCCATCTGGCTCAGAGTACTTGTGTGGGGATGGCTCTGCTGTGTTGCTGCAGGGCTCTGCACTGTAAAAACTTACAGCCCATTCAAGGAGGGGAACAAGCTACTCCTAAACTTGGCTTGTTTGATCTTTTCTAACTTAGCCTCGAGTGATTAGGCAAACAATGTGTTTTCAAGCATTCTCCAGTTGTGTGATCTGCTAAACACATCTCGCAGTGTGATCTGCCAGAGATGCCTTGAACACTGTCCTTGTGCTGAGCGCTCGCTGGTCCTTGTGGGAACATAAATAAGCAGTTATTCCTATTGCATCTGGTCTGTCTGGGTGGGATGCAGAGGATGGGTATTGGTTTGTGTTTAACCTAAACTCCAAGATTCTTGCTTTTGTCTTAATATTAGCACTCACAGCAAGGCAGCAGCTCTTTATTAGCTACCCAGGAAAACAGTTCATTCTCCTTGCAATGAACCCCCTCATCTGCAGTGTGATGTGTCTGTACAAAGGGGTCATTCTTGCCCTGCCCTTGTTTTAGGGAAGTAGAACATCTACCAGCAGTGGTAGTTGGGATACCAACCATAAAACTGTAAGCTCCTTACAGACCAGTGTAACCAGGTCCCTCACACCCTTCATGGGGAACCTGAATGAGCATTTACATGGCTCCATTAATGCCTAGTGGGCACTTTTTTTTTTTTTTTTTTTTTTTTTTCTCCTGCAGTGGCTGTCCTTTGACACTCAGCACTGGTCTCCTATACCTGAACAAATGGGAATGTTGTACACGCTGGAATATAAATCTTCACCCTGGAATCTGTGTTCTGCTACAGGTTCATCTCTTAAGCTTTGGTCTTTGCTGATTGATGCAGAAAAGACAGCAAAAGTAAATTCGATGGCTCAAACACATTTGAAGTAGTCAGGAGTAAGAGAGGATGGTTTGCCTGAAGTGTATCAAAATCTGATTATTTATCAGTCCTTTCTCCTTGAAATTGTGATGATCCCAGAGGAGATGGGTATTCTTTTTTCCTATTCACATTGTTTTGTACCTTATTTATATCTCAAATCAGCAGAAACTCTGATCTTCACCTGGCTTTTTATGGCAGCTTGTAGAACTGTAAATGTGAATATGCTGTGACAGCAAACCCTAAATCAACCCTTGGTCACTGCAAGCTGGAACGATTTGAAAACCTGTGTAACCTTTTGACCAAACCTGAGCTGATGTTCAACATCTTTAACAAGAGTTGAAGCCAGAACAGCCCTGATGACTCCAGACTTTCATTATGAGCCAGCTGTAGCCCCTAATGTACACCCAGGTTGGGACAGAGGATGTAGTGGGTCAGCTGCACCATTTGGGCAGGAATGTGCTTCCTCCCAGGGGATCCATTGAGAAATGATGTTCTCAGGGCTGCTTTTTGCTTTGGCACTGAAAGGCAGTGGGCACTTCTCCTTTTCACCACTGCTCCTGGGCACCAGCCCTCTTGGGGCAGTCCTTGCCAGCTTCTGTCGTGTTTTTCCTTTGCTCCCCAGCTCTCCCCATGGCCCTGAACAGTGTCACAGTAAGCAGACCTGGGAATCACACAACAGTGTGCCAGGTTTGCTGGTCCAGGTGTGCAGCTGATTTGAAATGTGTGTTAAATCCCTTGTTCTGGCACTGATCCCTTTGCAGCTTGATGTCCCATCCATGTGGATTGGAGCAGGCAGGGTTGAGCTAGCTCTGGGTCTGCATTAACCAGCTGAATAGAAGCTAACTTCAGTTTGGGTGCAGAAATCAGCCTCTGCTGGTGCAGTAGTATGGGCTCTCTCCCATTTGCTGTTAGCTGAAATGGTTCCCAGTTTCTGAGAGGGTGTTGGAAGAGCTGAGAAGTAATCATCCAGATTTTTCTACTACAGATGACAGAGGAGAGTTGGACCACTGATGTTTATATAACAAAACTCTGTGGAACTCGTATAGAAAGGGAAGGTAATTTTATTTCAAAACACATCAATATGTTGATTCTACCCACTCACATTCTTGTAACTGTGGGCACTTGTGTGGTCTGGATTGGATCACTTGTGGGACATGGACAAAAAGGGACAGTGGTTGTCACATCCTCTGTCTTTTGAGTCTTTCCAGGCTGTTGCAGAAAGCTGGATTTTGGAGAGCCTTTCATGCCTTCTAGATGTCAGCAATAGTTATGATGTTACCTTTTGACTTGGGGGTTTGCTTACTTCAACGTGAGTAACTACTACTTAGGGCTTCTGCCTGTTGTCTTTGGCCTTATTTTGGCTGCTGTTTGTCTGCCCATTGAGATCACAGGAAGGAGCACAGTGTGTGGAACCTTCATGTGTGTTTCCTTCTCAGCAACGTTAATGTTCCTGTCAAAAAAAAAACAGCTGGCACTTGGACTAGGGGATTGTAGGTCCCTTCCAACAGGGACTATTCTAGAAAACAATTTCCCTGTGTGTGACACACCTGTGCCTTTTGAGATGCCTGTTGTGGGCCGAGTTCCATCCATAGATGGAACTGTAGATCCTGTAGATCCAAGTTTCTTTTTGGGATCTTGGAGTTGCTTTGGATTTGACAGCATGGGCGCTTCTCTGGGTTTGCTGCCAAAAAGACAGTGTTGATGTGCCCTGAAGCATCTTCCTGGGTGCTCTGCTCCCAGCCCCTGCTCCTGGGGTATCCAGCCTGCCCGTGCACACAGACCAACTCCAAACCCCCCAAACATCATTTAGTGTTCAAATTGCACAGCCCTCTCCCTCACTCCACTGACTAAATTCCACTTCATTGATGCAATAGGATGCTTCAGGCCGTGTTCTCCAGGGCAGTGATTGCAGCTCCTCATGTGATTAAAGTCACTTGGCCAGCAGCCCTTATCATGGCAGGGTTCATTCCTCCAGTAAGAGTGGCTGGTGCACGTTAACTCCACTGGGGTTCCAGATTTCATAGCCTGGGGATTTCTGCCTCCATAGTGAGAATACGCTGGGATTTGTTGTGATCCCACCTGAGCCCCACAGGATATTTGGATAATGGGCATACATCAGGATCTGAGTGCCTGTAGCCATCCATCTCCATAGGCACAGTAGATGTTTTTATTGCCCTTGCTTATCTGGCTGTCCCTCACTCTTTTAATATGAACCATACCAGGTAAAGCTGACAGAGGATGGAAGATTATCTGTGGTATTTGTCACATGTAGGAAGGGGAGTTGGTTCAGTGTTGGTTTTTAGCATTTGCTAGGCCTTGTCTCCTTGACAGAAAACAACAGACTAAAGCGATTACCAAGAACAGCTGCTTAGAAGGGGCTTTGGATATTTTTTCCGCCTTTGCTGACCTGAACCACAGCAATTATAAGTTCTGGTTATTGTAAACTTACCACAGAACACAAGGCATACCTTAAAATGATGTCATGTCTAGACACACAATTCAGGTATAAATTATGGAGAGAAAGTAGCTTGTTCAGTGGTTAAACTGTAAAAATTTAACAAGATATTTCTGTGTCTCTAGCCTTCACTCTTGCATACGTATTTCTTTACCTCTTACCAGGAGAATTCTGTGACTGCCTCTTAATTTTTTTGTGTTGGGAGATGGAATTTCCTCCCTGTTCTCCATTTCATTTCCTATTTCTGCCTCGCTGGGTCTCAAGGGAAGCAGTGTAGCCATCTACTCAGAGTCCAGAGCTGGAGAAGAAGACTCTTGGGTCCAGTCATGATTCAGGCAAGGTCACACAAGGGGTGATGTACAGCAACCTTTCCAAAATTTGGCTTGCTATTTTGGGTAGCTTTGTTTTATGGGGTGGTAGGGGAAAGAGAACTCTGCTGTTGTGCCCAGTTGCCTGATTTTCCAAATATTCAGAATTTGGAGTCTCAGCAACGTCCCAGTGAGGCTGTGTGGGCCTTACATTTCAGGGGAAGTTGGACCCCATTTACAGCAGGCTCATCTCTGTGGTGTGAGCTGGATTTCTGTCTGGAGTCACTGCTGCAGCCCTCAGGGGAATGGTGGGCACAGCTGATGGGCAGTGTCACACCTGGGGGCTCGAGCCCTGCAGGCTCAGAGGAGGGGTGGCTGTCACAGGTGCTGGGGAGCAGCACATGGAAATCAGTGAGCAGCACATGCAAATCAGTGAGCAACATGTGCACATCAGTGAGCAGCACGTGCAAATCAGTGTCCTGCCCACCACCAGGGACTTGGGCAGAAGTCCAGTGCTGCACAGGGAGGGCTCCCCTGCTGACAGGGCCTGGCTGCTCTGACTTGTGTCAAAATACAGCTCCCCACACTTGGCCTGGGCTGAATTTCACCATGAGATCGGAATGGTTGGCTTACCACCTGGTGTAATCTATACCTCCAGGTAGCTGCAATGAAATGCAGGCTTTGGAGGTGGAAGGAGGCCTGTTGGGTTAGCAAGCCAGTGCAGGGCTGCTCTCCACAGTGTACTCTGTTGTGCTTTTCCTGGCCTAATTACACAGTCCTCAAGTGAAGGAATTTGGCAAGAACATTCTTCCGTTTTTACTGGTGTTTGGTCTCAAGTTCTCTTAGTAAGCTTTTTTTCAGTCATCTCCATTAGAGCAAACTGCCATCTAGAATTTCTCTGTGTGGAAGCCTTCTGTGGATTTTGCTGCCAGGTCCAAATATGATACCTCTTCTTGCCTGAGAAGCACCTTGCTGTCCTCAGACACCTGGTCTGCCATCTGTGTGTCTTCTTGAGAGCAAGGATCTAACTCTGGTCATACCTGGGCATCTCGTGGTCTTTTTTTTCCCCATAATCACATCAGTTTGTTTCCTGGAAGCTGTCTATGCTACAAGTCTCTGGAGATAACTATTAATGCTCGGCAAGCAGAGATGGCAATTGATTCTAGAGAAGTTGTTCTGCTCTTGTTGCCATGGGGACAGTTTTGGAATACACTGAAGAACAGTTTCACTCGATTTTCAGCATATGCAGCAATGTTCTCAATTCCAAAGGGGCACATGTTTCTGCAGCCTCAGGAACTTGAAGTGTCCACACTGGCCACTGGTGTGGAAGACTTTTCTTTGGTATCCATGAACTTGGGGACAGAAGCATTAAGCCTCAGTTCACTCTCAACACCTGTTTTTTTGGTAGAACAGCAATCAGCTCAACTGTCCCTGTGCCTTATAGATGTCAGATCTGTTCTGGAACTGTGGCTTTCCTGCCTTGACCACGTGTTTGTACAAAGGTTCTTTTGTACAAAGGTCCCCAGGTCCTTTTTGCTGTCCTGTTTTTCAAGATCACAGCAAGACCTGTTTTCATTTGGATGCTTTTGTATCCATTGTTTCTCCTGGCCTCTTTGTCCCCTGTCAGCCAGGAATGACCTTTTTGCTGCATTGTTTCTCTGTGTTTGCCCCTTTCTTTGCTGCTGTCTGCAGGGCAGTGGAAGGTGAACACTGTGGATCCTGCCAGGTGCCAAGTGTCCTCTGAGGGTTTAATGCTCTGTGCAGGGGGCACAAACCTTGAGGTATTTATCAAGGCACCACAAATTGCTAAAACATCTTCAGAGACCCACAAAAAAAGTGATTGTTGAAGCAAGGCCACAGAGTAGATGCTGCCACTGGAATACTTTGTTGTTTCAAGAGCAGTGAAGAAATTAAAACTCCCACTGCACCCTTCCAATGTCTTGCACAAGCTGAGGTGGCCTTAGGGCCCCTTTTCAGCTTTTGATTGAGTGATTGTTTTTGTACATGGATGTCTTTTTTTTTTTCTTTAATGGCTATTAAACATAGGAGGAGAGTGTTATTACAGCTCTAAGTGCTGTCAGCCAAAGTTTGTCCTCACTTCTGCTTCTAGGATATCCACTTGCAGTTGTCCCAGTTTTCCCTATTCATGACTTTTAAGATGTTCTTTTTCTTTCATGAGACTCTTGATCAGCTCAAGTACAAACAGATGGAAAGCAGCAGAGATCCAGCTCCATAGCAGCACCCAGGCCAGGGTCTTAACTCATCTGAAGTGTTTGGTGTTCAGGGACAGGGCTACAGCCAGGAATTGCATAACCTGGGGCAGGATGCTGTAGGTTCCTCCATGTGTTGTCCTTCACTATTCTTCCATCTCTCCCTCTCCCTCACCTCCCCTTTCATCCTGTCTTTCCAAGGCTCTTGTTTATACAGGTGGAGCTGGCTTCCTTTCCTGGAATACTGAGGTGTCCCTCTCCAAGGACAGGAAGCTACAGGCTCAGCTGGCACCTGTCCCCTCCCTGGGCACAGGGGGACAGGGAGTGATGGCTGATGGTCCGTGGGATTTGAAAGTTATGGAGAAACAATTAGTGTTTCATGGAAGAGTTCTCTTGGCACCCTGTTCTGCTTTATGGTGTTTAGGAAGTGCTCTGCAATGGAGGAGCAGTTTTTTGGATAAAGGAATCTGGTCCTGCTGCTGAGTGTGTGTTGTGAATGCCAACTTCTGCTGTTCCTGGAGCCTTTAGTTCAAATGCCCACAAAACAGAAGCCCTAATTAGCACAGAAATTGTCACTAATGGACCATCTTGCCTCGGGGTGTGTGTGTGTGGTGTGTGCCTGGTTTTGAGCCCCTGGGCCCTGCATTACTTGGTTGTAAGGAGGCTTGGCCATGTCCTGACTTTGTGCCAACAAAGGGAATTCTCCAATGGACCACTGTGTGTGTTTCTCCTGTGCAATGATCACCGTGTAACTTTGCCAGGGTCAATGTGAGCCATCTTTCAAGCAAATGTCATATGGAAGCTTGCAAATCCTATTGTCCCAGGGAAAATTAACTTTCTCCAAAGTGTTGAAGTGCTGCAGGAAGCAAAACTTCAGACTGCACTGGAATATTGAACTATGTGGAAGTTGGATAATTTTCCCACTTCTACTCCATGTGGAGTAACTTAGCTTTTTCAGCACCTTAAGGGCATTGACATACATCCAGAGAAGGGAAAGGAGCAGAAATGCAAGAAATAAAAATGTGAACCAGAGCTGCTTAGGCAGAGACCATGGCCTGGATATGAGATTCCCTTTTGCTTCAGATTTTATAGGATTTTTATGGGGAAGGGAAGAGATATGATCTCTGGGAAGAACACACCTATTCTGCAGTTTTCTACTCAGAGATGGCCTTTAGCAAGTGTGTGTGGATAGATAAGCTCTTAATATGAAGCAGAGTGTCTTAAAGTTCTTAACAACATCTCTCTAAGTAGCACCACTAGGAACTCTGCAGGAGGAGGTTTTGTTTATTTTTAATAATTTTTTAAAATTTTTAATAGAAATTTCTAATTTTAATAGGAATTTTAACTTATAGGAAGTGAAAGTTGGTTAACAGTGGGACTAGCTTTTCATACATTGTAGTTGGGTCAATGCTGTTGGGAACTGAACATGCCTGTTGGAAGTGAAGCAGTGGATGGAGTGCAGTGTGAAACCTGCTGTGATGCTGATTCTGAATAGATGTTGTGTTGTTTAACACAAAATAACAATTTCCCTTTATATAAGTTCTGAATATACATAGAAAAAAAAGTATGTTGTGGATGTGCTGAGAAGAAGCATCTTTGCTCACAGATTTCCATGTTTTCCTCTGGCTGAGAACCCCCTCTGGCATTTTGTGTCATGTAATTGCAGGACTCTCAATCTATCAATTTTCCAAGTAGTGCTCTTGGCCACACCAGCAAGCCAGGCTGTGAACATTGTGAGGACAGACTCTATCACCTTTTTCTATAATCTCAGCTAGTTCCTGAAGTGGAGCTTTGAGTGACTGGTGACAGATCTGCTCCAAGTTTGGAAACAAATGCAAATTATTTCAGAGAAAATCTTTTTCACAGAGCAAACCTCTGCTGGCTGGGGAGGAAGGATCAGATATATTCACCTAGGCTTTCTCATCTAGCCAGCTTCACATTCCTTTCCCTCCTCCTCCCAGGCTTCTGTTTCTTTTGTTTCCCCCCAAGACCCATTGTTCTTGTTCTCTTCCAGTGGTTAAGGCACATCTGGGGTCAGGAACAGGCAGAGAGCAGTTTTGGGGTGCTGGGCTGAGGTGGGCTCCTGACTCCCAGCCCCAGCTGTTCTTCTGTGCCCAGTCCTTGGTGGCTCACAGCAGCTGCCACCAATGCCATCATCCACAAATTCTGCTGCATCCACAGGGTCAGGTATTCCAAACTCCTCTGCTTGTACTCTACAAGTACAAGGCCCCTTCTTCTCCACTGTTAATGGGGAATGATCACATCAGTCCCCAGCAAGGCTTTGGATATGGAAAAAGGATCAGGAGGCAATTGTTTCCTCATCTGCCTGGCATGAGACACCCCAAACCTGGGATGCTGTGGACAGCAATTCGTTCTGTGTGTGCCACAGGAGAGCAGCAATGCCTGGGCAAGCCTCTCTGTGACTGGTACTAAACTGAATTTCACTCTTGTGCCAAGAGCATTGGTAAAGGATTGTCTCCACCTTGCCGTGGGTTTTCAGCATGGCAAAGGCTGCTCGCCTATGCTGGGCTCCTCAGGCTGAGGAAGGTGAGTGAACTGTCATAGCTCTCCAACTAGGACTGCACAGGGGTGTGGAGGCCTTGCCTCTGACTCCTCTGCAGCTGCTCCTTGTGGGAAGGAGCCAGAGGGTGAATCCAGCAGGACCTTCTCTGCTATTCCTCAGCTACCTGAGGAAGGTGTCTCCTGTGCCTGCTTTCTGCAGCTGCCTTCCCTGGAGGCCTTGATGTAAATGCAGGAGGGCTGTTGGCTCATGAGAAGGAAAGTGATACTTTGGAAATTGCCAGGCTCTAGGATTTAACTCTTTAGCCTCCAAGCATGGCTTGCTTCAACATGCTGAGTTAGCCCCTACTTCCCAAGTGTCCTGCAACTGAGCTGAGCCTTCTGGGATGTGCAAGGCAGCCCATTTTCTTCCCTGCATCCACAGGATCCCAGCTGTGCAGGCAAGAAATCATCAGGGAACAACCCAACAAGAAAAGGACATGAGAGCAAGTGGCTGAACTCTGAAAAGCAAAACTCTGGGAGTGGCTCACCTCTCTCCCCACCTTTCCTAAAGCTCAGCAGCACTCATGGAGCTGGAATAGGGGCTGCATTTATCAAATTCCTGTCTGCAACAGCTATGCAGTTGTTTTAGATTAGTGTACAAATAGACATTAGTGTAATACATCTGTTGTTAATCCACATCTTGGTAGAAAAGAGATGCCAACACATCATTTATTAGCCACATCGATCCTATAATGTCGTTTCTTTTGTCTTTTGAGTATGTAATGGGTTCCAGGATGTCTTTTATTTCATTGTATACCACATTTCCTCTTGTCTAACATAGCAGGACATAATGTGTTCCAGGATATAATTTATGCCATTTTGGAACTGGACACCACACAATGTATCCTGAACTTTTCTGAAAACCTTCAGTGTGTTGTGCTCTGCTCACAGGTCTTTGCACAAGTGATGGGTAGAAAGAGCTGGAAAACTAGAAGGAAGGAAAGCAATTTATTCCTAGTCCAAGGAGAGCTGAAGGACCATGAGGAACTCTGGATGCTGGCATGGCAGGCTATAACTTTTAGACCCTTGATTTGTTTAGAAAGTTGGAAGGGAAGTGGTAGTCCAGTTAAGGAGCCTATTCATGACTGCTTGTGTAAGACCCTGATAGTTTCAGTGGGATTCCACCTTGCAAAGGAACCACTTAAGGGGCAGCTGTTTATCTCCTTTTTTTTAGTGAAAATTGAGAGCTTATCTGACCATATCAAAACTCTGTGCCAACCAGAGGTGAAAAAATGAAAACCACCTCACTGTCTTTTTGCCTGTTTGGTGATGTTAATGGGGTTTGAGAAGCAGATGACATTCACAGGTGATGAGGGAAGCAGGGACACAAGACCTGCTGAAAGTTGGAGAGTTTGGTGGTAATTTGCTTGTGGAATGATCACCTGGGGAGGAATTGGCAGTGGCCTCCTGCCTGATAGCTTCTGCAGGAGTCTGTTCCTTTTGTTTGTCTTTGTCTTGGATTAAAATCCCACCCAGAACGATGGAATCCCAGTCCTGCATCCCCTCCCCACTGCAACATCCCAATGTCAGCTTTGGCCTGTGCCAGATGTTCACTTTGTGGTGGAGTTGGACACTAGAGCAAGAGACTGGTCCAAAGGGACAGCACAGGACTTCAAATCAGCTTCTGCACAGAGGCAGGATCACCATGAGCAGAACCTCTGAGTTTTAGGTCAGACCAACAGTTGTTGTCAACTCATGGAAAGGTTTTTGAAGATAAAATATTTTGGCATGATAAAAGCTATTCCTCTTTTTTTGGTTGTTTGTTTGTCTCTGTTTTGTTTGTTAGTTTGTGGTGTTGTTTTCTTTCTTTCATCAAAGGATCTCACAGGAGACACTTTGTCTTGCACTGTGCCAGTTTCCCTGCTGTCGACCCCATTCTGTCTGTGTGTGTCTGGCCTCTGATGCCTCAGTCCTGAGGCTGGAGGACTGGAAGGTAATAATGGCCCTGTTAACTGCAGCCTCAAGCTCTTGCTATATCAGACCTTTGTCTTTATTTGTGCTGCTTTTAAGCACAGGGATAGTACAGGGAGTTTGGGGAAGGGTTGCTGGGGTAACTGAGACGTCAGACCAGAGGGAATAATGTTAATAAAATAAATTGCTGACTTGGAGCAGCCTGGTAAATCAGACAGGTCAGTTCTCAGGCTTGACATCATGCTTTTCTCCTTTCCTCCCTCTCTGCCCTGCATCAGCTGCCTCTCACTTGCAGGCACTGTCATTCACAGGCCTGTAGTTCAGCTAAATCCAATACGGTGTCATGCCATTAGCACACAGGTCTCCTGTGCCAGGATCTCATTTCCAGGTCTCCAGAGAACCAAATGTTCAAACTTTTAAAAAGGCAAACTGTTGTAGAAATAAGAAACTCTTATTCCTCTCCTCACAGCTCAGACCATTCCTGTGCAAGGGGAGATAGGACAGAATATGAAATAACAAACAGCACAGACACCAGTCAAGTGATTAATTCTCCTGCCAAGGCATAAGAATACCAGAGGATGGGAAGGAATGGAGAAGGTGGAGTTATTTATGTTGTGAATAACAGCTGTAAGTCTGTTTTGTGCTATAAACACAGAAGAGTCTCAAACTGAAAGCTCTTTCTGTCTGCTATAGTTAAAAGATCACAAAATAAAGGCAGTTGTGAAATGGTGTGTTTGCAAATGTCTCCAGATCTCAGTGTCACAGGACATAAACACAGCTGAAATTTCTGTGTGGTGCAGAACTTTTTACTGCTATTGAGATCTCTTCTGGTTGCATCAGAGCAGATAAACCTCCCAGAGCACAGCCCAGCTAGAAAATTGTGGTGCTTGAGAAGAAATTTAAGGAAGAATAAGTTTTTCTGTTAACTGTCTGATGTATAGTCCTTTATGCTTTCCCTTTTCAAAAACTTGTTCTGCCTGGCACTTCCTATTGGGATTTCCCTTGTTGGTACCTGAGACAGGTAATTGCTGTTGAGGGCCTAGATGGCACTCTGTTCTGCCACCATTAATTTAAGAGCTCCTTAGGAGGAATGGTGTGTGCCTGGTACACAGAGGAGGAATTAACAGAACAGTGAGGTGCTGTGCAGGTTGGGTCACTGAAGGAAACCTCCAGTGACTTTCCCGTGGTTGATAAACAGTGCTCTGTAAAAGATGTTGGTGCTTCTCAGCTCTGCCCCTCAATCCAGGTTGCATTTTCTCTCCCTGGAACAGAAATGACAAATATTGGAGTGATAGAAGCTGCCTTGATCATGTAAAATTCTGCCCCTGTCCTTTTTCTGCTAGACCGAGCCCACCTTGTGTAGCCCTGCTGAGAGTCTGGTGAAACCCCCTGCCCTGCACCTGCCTGGCCCCCAGCAGGGCCTGTTGGAGGGTGTGGTGCCCCAAACACTTGACCTCTGAGCAAATTGGCTTTCCTGGGGTCCAGGTAAAACTGCCTTGTGGTCCTCATCCAGTCCTTGGTCCATCAGCTGCTCTAAAATCATCTTCAGAGACACACTCTGGTTTAGTGGCTTCTAAAGGCCAAGGGAGCCACTCCCAGGCCGTGTGTGCTTCTGTCTGGGCCCTGCAGCCACAAGGTTGCAATTATTTCCTTGCTCTTTCAGACTTCATGATGTTGCTCCACATGCCTTCATATGGTAAAGGACACTGCAGTTCTAACAGGCTTGGCTGGAATAATCATTCCTTCTTGGCAAATACTTCCCCTGACTTGAAGCCGTGCAGCGAGACCAAGGAATCATCTTTATCTTTGGCAGTGGGGTGGTGATGCTGCTCACTCAGCCCTGTCCCTGCTGAGGCAGGTGTCCATTCCTGTGGGAAAGGGAAAGAAATACTTCAGTTTTGGCTATTGAGGCAGTGTCTGCAGCTCACCAAGCCCTAGGAATGTGCTGTTGCTGTGGTGATCCAGGCTGGCCAGTGCCAACTGCTGGTGCCATGACTTCCCAGACCACTGAGGAAATGGGTTAAGAATCCTGTGCCCAATTAAGCACAGCAAACACCAACCTACAGAGCTGTACAGGCAAATGCAGTGTGCAGTGAGGGGGTGGGATGGCTCTGTGGGGACTGTGGCAAAGCAACACTAAAGACGCTTAAAATACCTTGGAGCTGGTTGATTGTCCTCATGCACTTTCTCAGACGAAGCTGGTGAACTTTCAGGTACTCTTTTACTTGCACAACACATGGCCCAGCAGGTTAAATTTGATTCCTTCCTGCTCCTGAAGGCCCTGGAACTGCTCTGAATTTACCCCAGCAGAGCTGGGGTTGGGATTAAAGCAGATGGGGAACTTGGCGAGCTGTGCAGGCAGGATGGCCTTGGCAGGGGCCAGGCACGAGTGCACATCTGTGTGCTTCTGCCATTCTGGGAATCTAGTGAGACAGGGGGCTTAAAGGGGGCTAGAAAAAAAGGGAGAAATCATAGTGTGATGCAGTGTTTTGGCACGACCGAGTTATTTTGCTTAATAGTTTGGAGATGATTTAATCTTGGAGATAATTAAATTGAAGGTGTCATTTCAAAAGATAACAACGTCTGTGTGAGCTCTGTTAGGTTTGGCATAAGCTTCAGCTTGTTTTGTGGGGATTGAGGGATTTTCTTGAGTGGAACATGGGGGAGGAAAGTGGAACATGGGGGAGGAAAGGCAAGGCTAGTTTGATGGTATTTATTTCCACCCTTTCTTGCTATAAAATAATCTGACATAATGCAGAGCAAGAAAGCAGCCTGTGACTTCAAGAGGGTGAGAGCAAAATACTCCCCTGGACTTCAGTGCAGCTTCTGACAAAGAAACCTCTTAGATCAAGTCCCATCTTCATGTGTCTGCTCCCATGACCTGCTCAGGGAGAGAAACTGGCCTGTGAAACAGCACTGGGGTCAGGAAGCCCTGTGAGCTCTGCAGGGACCCTTCTTAGGGCTGTGGGGTCCCAGGGTCCTTCTGGCCTCCCAAAATGTCACTGTTCCACTGTCACTTATTCCAGCTGGAAGGTGCCTGTGTGTGTAGCTGATGTGGTTTGTGGCTTGCTCTGTGCCTTTCCTGCAGCACAGCTGTGCCTGACAGCCACGTCTCCTTCAGCCCCAAGAGGTGAAGTTCCCTGCCCTGTGCTGGGCACAACTCAGTTTGTGGTCCCTGTGGGGACATGCTAATCCTTGTACTTTTGGGTCCAGGTCTCCTCCAGAGCTGTGTGTGATGTGGGGAACTTACCCAGCCAAAATTTAACACGTAGCCTTCTGGTATGTGACCTACAGGTGACTGGAACACGTGTTGCAGGACTGAGGTGCCAGCCTGCCCCTCTTGCATGGTCAGATGGAGCCAGCCTGCAGTTTCCCCAGCCAGAATCCCTGTGAGCTGGCAGGGAGCCCCCAGTCCCACGTGTCAGTGCTCTGCTCCATCCCTGCCGTGCCCCAGGCCCTGCCGGTGACACGGGGGTGACCGGGGGAGCTGGGCTGCTGGGGAGGAGGTCCCTGCTCAGGACACCTGCCTTGGTGAGCTCTCCCCTGACTGCCCTTAAAGATGCTCCCTCAGCCCAGCCCTACTCAGCACTGGGTTTGTGCAGCAGGAGATTGCTAGCAGTTTTCCTTCTCTTTCAACGCTGCATTTTTAGTGATTTTTTGCCTTGTTCCTAAATGCTGCATTTGTTTCTCTGGGTCTCAGAACTCTGCTGCTACCAGTTTAACACCAGCTGTGTGACCCTCAGAGAAGGCTCTATGTAATAATGTGTGTGTGGCTGTATTTTTTTTCACTTTAGCTCTGATGTGAAAAGCCTTGTCTAGGCACTTAAGTGGCGTGGCTTGTGATATACACCAATTTATGTAGAGGTTGGCAGGGGGCTTTTTCTTTGCCAGCAGGAGAAGGAAGGGGACTGGGACCTCCTTCTGGTGAATTGCTTAGAAAAGCAGCCAACATTTAAAATTACAGGTTTGGAATTGAACTATAAATTCCAGTGAAGTAAAAGATCCACGAGTAATATGTCATTAGGCTGAAATATAATTTGTTTGTATGTTTTAAGCAGTAGAAAGGAAACAGGATATAATTCCTATTAGCAACGTATATATTTTCCCCAAGCAAGAACCAGCTGCCTGATGGAAAGTTTATGTTTGCTCCATAAATGTTTTTAACTGTTTGCTTGTATTGGGTTCTTTTTCCAGTAGTACACAGAGCTTTCATCTCTGCTGGTTCAGCTGGGTTTATGTGCTGCTCCCAGTCTGGGATTCTGTGCCCTCTGTTCAGTGTGAGCATGTCATGGGTTGCCACAGATTTAACACAAGATCCAGAAATCAAGAGTAAGTTTGTCTGTCTGCTCTGATGGGCATCTTGAGAATGACAAGCCAGACTCATGGAAGATCTTCTCACATCTTTGCTCAGATCTGACCAACTCTTCTGCGATCTGGAAGATTCTGGTGAAACAGGAGGAGGTATTTTTACAAGGGACTTTTGGCATTTTTCACATAGTGTTGGACCCAGCATAATCATAGAGCACTTTTGCTGTTTTTATTGGGGATCACATTATTTTATTGATGCCATTAGATGTCTGGGGGAACTGGATCAAAGCTGTTGGATTTGCTTCTGTTTCAGACAGAAATTGCCATAGATTCTTCTAAAAATAAATTTAAGGCACTTGTGGTGCCCTTCAGTGTTTGCCCTTTCAGTGAGCAGAAGTGGATGCCAGCTGAAAAATCTGGAGGTTCTCTCATTTTCCTTTATCAATCTCTGTCTGCTCACTGGGATGATGGTGACATTGTGGCTGTACCTGCTTCTCTCACAGCAGGTAGCTGTGGAAGGCAAAAGCTTACAGAAAACAACTTGTTTCTCACAATGATTCAAGTTTAACATTTTGGGGTCCTATCTTGTGTTTAAAGTCACTTTGGGTTTAGGTTGGGAGGCTGGAGTATGGGACTTGGTTTGGGAAGTTATGCTGGCTCCAAAGCGGTGCATCCCACCACTTTGTGGATTTGGGCTCACAAAGAGCTTTTGAGGGTTCTGAAAAGGTTCTGAGCTTCCTGCAAATCTTAATGACCTTGATAAGGGCTTGCTGTGAATTCAGAGAGATTGAGAAATAAAGAGAGGACAAATTGTTCAAACACGCTCTGCGTTGATACCTGGCACTGCAGGAGGCTGAAGGAGCAATATCTGTCCAGCAACACTTGGGTACAGTAAATGTGTAACTCTGGAGGTCCTGGCCCATTCTCACTGCTCAGAATTGGAGGCAATTCAGCCAAAGGCAGTGGAAGAGCATTTGGATGAAGATGGCATAAACAGAAACATGGTGGAGACCTGTAGCACCCCTGTGAATCCCAGGCTGAGCCAGAAAGAGTTAAAGAGCTCCTGTCCAGGGAGTAATGGCAGGAGCTGCCATTTGGTGCTGACAGACAGGGAGTCACTTGCTGCCTGCAGCTTCTATCAATTTCCACTCCGTTGTCAGCAGGTTGTAAATAAAACCTCTGCTGGGCTGCTCTTTGTGCTGGCTCTGGGACTGCAGCCGCCTGCGGGCGAGCTCCGATGGGTATCGAGGTCTGGTGGACATCCAGGGGCCTGGAGGGGCCTGCAGCCATCACCCAGGGCAAGGGACACATCCCAGCACCCCAACATCCTGCTGGCATGGCCTCAGAGCCTTCCAGAGGCAGGAGGAGGCCCAGGGCACTGTGTGTTTCTGTGGGGTTGCTGGTTCACCCCAAGGAAATAAACTGCTCTCTGACGTGAACTGGGCTTGACTTTTTTGGCAGCTTCGAGAGAGAGAAATAGGATTAAAACTAAATGGAGGAATTCCTCTTTTCAAAAAGAAAAATGGAAGAGGAGGGAAAGGGTCCAGCTTGAAATCGAGCTTAATGTTGCTGCTCACTCTTGGAGCTGCTCCGAAGGCACACAAAAACTGACTTGTGTGTTTTGGGAAGTGCCCTGGCCCAGCACAGCCAGCCATGGAATGGGGGCCCCGAGTTGTGCTTTGTGGCTCCACAACCAACTCCTGCGTGTGATGGGGACCAAAGTCCTCAGGCCAGCTTTTCAGAGGCAGTCAATAATTTTTGGGGCTGTCTGGTTTGGGAGTTTCCAAATCCAAGCAGCTTCCACTGGCTTCTGTTGGTGGTTTGGGGTAGGCAGAGCCTTAAACAAACAAACAGCACCACCCCCTGCTGCTGCTGCTCAGACATCCCAGCTTAAGACACCTAAAGTCTCCAGTTCCCAAGTCCTCTTTCCATACCACAAAATGTTGACATTCATCTTTGCCTGTTTCTTCATCCGTAAAATAACAACTTTATAACCAATTGCTTATACCTGATAGTTGATGTAAGGAAAAAAAAAAAGTTAGCTTCCTCAAAGGAAATAGTTGTGAAGCAAACAAATGTGGTGCCAAGGCTTTCATGATGGCCCTGTCTCTATGGGAGGCTCAGATGCAGTGTAACTCTCTGTTTTGAACTAATTTAGAGCATTTCTTTTCAGGCTCCTTCCAGCCTTGTCCTCTCTGAACATGGGTGTTCCCATTCTCCAGTTTGTTTTTCACATCTGTGCGGTCATGTGGAACAGCCCAGTTCCCAGGGCAGGCTGTATGGAGAGCACTGGATTTGAGCAGGATGGTGTTCATCCCCAGAAAATGGTGATTTGAGGTCACTCCAAAGCAACAACCCCAGGAGGACACTGGCAAAGCTGCAGCTTTGGGGCTTTGAATGGTGGCTGTGGTGTCTGAAATGAGGCTGAAAGCTTTTAGATTCTATTAAATGGGCATTTTTATTCACATTTGCTGCTGTGATAAAGGCAGGGGCTGTTCATGTCTTGTCCTGCCTGAGGGCAGAGTGTTTGGTGCTGTAATTTTAGCTGTTGAGCATCTGCTCTGTTACCCCCCTGCTCGAGAAGGGGACTCAGCACTAAACTTTCCAGGTCTGTCTGCAGTTCATCTGCTTCAGCCCTACTGGCATTTTTGATGGGAATTTTACGACTTCTTTCTTGCAAGTTTGGTACACATTTTGTTTTCTTTGGAGCCAGTATTGGCTCCTCGTGCCTTTCTTTTGGAAGCACCAGTGATCAATGCCTTTGGTTGTGGGAACTCTTGCAGAGAAGAGTTCTGTCATCATTTATGGGGGTACAGGAAAAACAGATGAAGAAGCGTAATATATGCCAAATATTGTCCTCAGAACTGCTCTTATCTGATATCTACAGCTGTACTTGTTTAATGTTAATGTTATTTTGCTTAGCTGGACCTTTCTGTAGAGAAGGTTTTGTTAAAAAAGTGGAGTTCTCTGAAATCAGCTATCTTTGTTCAGCAGCTCAAATTATCTGTGTTGGTATCTGTGTGTATGGTTCACTTTTACTGCATTGAGATTGGTTTTTAATTCTCTGTGTTTTCTAAAGTCACATTCTGGTGGAAGCCATCAGCAGGAAAGGAGCTGTTGTGGTTTCAGAAGCTGGGTGCTCTCCACTGGGTGCTCTCAAGGAAAAAGCGGATAAGATACAACACCTTATTTTTAATTTGGCACTGCTCTACCACCCAAATTGGGTAGATTCTTGGTAAAAGACAGGAATTCTTGGGTCAGCAGGACAGATTCTCCATTTGTGTCATTGTCACATGTGGTGTCTGTGCTGCCTTATGCTCGGCCACCATCTGCTCCTGAGCCTGTTAAGTCATCTGAGCAATTAGTCCAAGGCTCATTCATCAACCATGGACTATTTATGCTTATTTTTGGATCTCCTTCACCACAGTGCCTGGACCTAATGAAGGGAGTGTGGTACAGATTCCAAGGCAGGTAAATGAAGTAAACAAAACTCAAAGTTCTTGTGTCCCCCCAGTAACTTTTGTAACCAAAGAAGCTGATTTTGGAGACAGAGCACTTGGCCTTTTAAGGGAAATCTGTTGTTCAGTCTGGTAATTCAGACTAACACTTAATCTTTAACTCCTGCATCACTGTTACAACCCAAGGCAAGGCATCAATTCCTTTTGCAAAAGAATTGTAATCCAAGCCCTGACCATTCAGGATAGTGATGCTAAAACAGGAGCTATTAAAGCACTCACTGCACGAAGCCAACAGTTACAACAACATTTTTAATAGGTGTAAAAGTGCCTAAAAATATTACCTGCCTACACAAATAAGTTTAAATCCGAGTAAGGAGTAGAGACTCTTAAACACATCAGCCTAAGATTCAAAAAACTTTTTTTATTTAAAGTGAAAAGCTTAAATAATTTCCCCAGAAAGCCAGTTTGTAACTTAAGCCTTCCCAGGGAATGATCCAACGTCCAGTCTAATCGTTTTATGTGACTATTTAATCTACTGTTTAACAAACAAAAATACTTGCAGTACCATAGCAACTACTGCACATTGGTGCCCTTGGGACAGAGATCTGTTTCCTGATCCAAAGCAAACCTGCCTACTCTGTATTCTAGGATATTCTTTAGGGCAACCTTGTGGGACCATAAGGAAGACTTTCAAATGCAGGCTAAAATGGACCCATTTTTTGGATGTGGATGTTTCATTCACTGGCCCAAAGATGCATAAATATGCTCCTTGCTTTGGGATAAATATGCAGTCATATTCTGCAAGGCTTCAAAGCCATGAAGGTTTCCAGCTTTTTTCCTGGATGTAGGTGTATTATAGCTAGAAATCATTTTATTATTTGTGCATAAAACCTGTGTGTGTTGAGTTTCAGAGGAATGCCCCACTAATGGTTTTATATTTAAGGTAATAAAGAGGCTCTCCTTCTCTGACTGTGGCCGGAAAGCTTTAGGAAACTTTGCAGAAGCACTGGTTTTGATAAAAGGCTCTGTTGTGGGTCTACACCCCACTACTCCTGATTCCCCTCCTCTCTTCTGGATGTTTATTCCACAACTTCACTGCTGCAGCTGAGGGTTTTCTGTCCCAGGCTTTCATGTGCTTTGCTCTGGTGCTGTTGGATCTGCAGCATATTGAGGAAACTACCCTGGACCACAGCACAGCTCAAAAATGCAAATTAATTGGGATCCTACTTCAATCAGCTACATTTGTGTCCCCTGATGAACACGCCCAGGACCTATGGCTGTCCTGGCACAAAGCAACTGGGCTTTGTTTTGGGCAGCATGGATTTATCCTTAGGCTAGAAATACTTCCAAGCCTTCCATACTTTGTTTTGCATCTAGAGCTGGTCAGGATTTTCCCAACAGAACTGATTTGTGTCAGAAAACACTGACTCTGTGAGATGGTGTTGATGTTGTTGTTGTTGTGAGAGATGTGTCAAAACTGCTGGCAGGGGCCAGAGAGGCAGGAGTGATGCTGGGGACCAGCTCCAGCCCTCCTGGTGGGCTCTGTGGCTGCCTGGGAAGGGTGGGCAGGGATCAAACCAGGGTGAGCTGAGACATTGGAAGGTGCTCATCACCTGAATGTCCCCTCACCAGCTGCCCCCAGGCTGGAGGGCAGGCCAGTGGGTGCATCCTTGTCTTGGAAACTCTGCAGTGTGGTATTTCCTTCTCTCCTCTTGCACAGCCAGCCAAATATTGGTAATTGGGAATTGTCTTTGAAGCAGAAATCCCTCTCTGGTCTTGTTTGCAAGGGAAGTCTGCAAGGGACAGAAGAGCTGGTTACTGTCCCTGTGTGTCATACAGAGCATGGGGCTGTTCTTGGGGTGTTTCCCACCCTCTGCTTGGGTGCCTGAATCCTTGCATGGCATTACAGCCTGGTTTGCAGGCAGGAAGGAAGGGAGACATTTTGGGATTTTTTAACGCTCCCAGGAATGTGCATTGCCATTAAAGTTTTTGGGCAGTGATGGTGTGATCTATACAGTAAATATTTGTCTATTCCCTTTCCTCCCTCCCTCCCTCTTTTCTGCTTTTCCTTTCTTTTCCTGTTATTCTGTGAACTTTCATTTCTGCTCTCCCCTCTTCTGTATTAACAGCACCAAGAAAAGCTGTTAGTATGTTTGCCCAAGAGAAATAATTTATCATATATATGTGTGTAAAGTTTGAGAACCTTTCTGGTTCAAAAACATAAATAAAATGTTGAGCTACCACGATCCTAAAGCAAATTACTGTACTTCATCTAAAAAGAATCTTCCCACATTGCAGGATCTCTGGGCACTGTGTAAAATGATACCCTACTAAGAAATAGAACTTATTAATGAAAGTTTTGACAGAGAAGATTTCCCTTTGAAAATAGTGTTCCCTTTTATAATAATTGGGTTTGAAACAAGGCTGTGCAGACACAATAATTTCCAGGCTGTATGATCAGATATAACTTTCTTCTACAGTTTCTTTTTTCCCCTTTTCCCTTAAAATCCCTCCTCACAATTGGACTTGCCATAGATTTAATACTGGAAACCCCCAATACAATGTAACAAAGACAAAAAAAAAAGGAAGGAAAAAGCAGGAGGATGCTCCCTCCAAGCTTTCTTGGACTTCTTCTTTTCAAATTATCCTTGGTCTTGAAACAATTTAAAATCAGAATTGTACTTTCCATTGCAACCCCAATAAACTGAGATCACGGCTTTCTCAGTGAGCTCTGTCTTCCCCTTCTGTCCCATCTGTGCCTTTGTTCTGCACATAACTCATTGATACCTGAATCTCATCAATGCCCTGCCTTGCCACTTTAATAACTGTAATTCATTCTTAAAATCTTTAATTGCATACTTTAGGACTGTGCTTGTTTGTTGTACTGAGAGCTGCATCTGGATTATTTGCTCAGAGATGTGAGATGTTTTACTGTTTATCCCTCGGGACGTGATGGGAAAGATGCTTGAGTGATATCCTGTGGGATTTTGGGGCCCATCCATCTCCTGCTACAGCAGAACTGCAGGGGAAACTTGCAAGGTCCTATGAAAGCTCATGGGGTCAAGCAAAGGAAATCTTAAAGCAGTGGAGATCTGGGTGAGATCCCCTGGCCTTGGATTAGGGATTGTGTGTGTGACAGGACAGTGGTTGTACCAGGTGTGTAGCAGTTCACCTAACTCAGGTTAAAATCACTGTCAGAGTCCACAAATTGGCTTTCTCTTATGCATTAATTGGAAATAACCATTCTTGTGCACACTGTTTGAGGGGATGGGGCTGTTCATGTCATTTAGACATTCTAGAGGAAATACTCTTTGAAATCCAGTGATTGGTACAGGCAACTTTGCCAGCTGGGCAAATCAGCTTATGGTCATTAAAAGCATTGCTCTAGCAGGGAGAAGGAGCTGCTTGTGCCTTCCCAAGTTTAGATGATATCCACATGCAGATATTTAACTCAAAATTGCTTTGATAGTCTGATACTTTAACTACTGCAAATCCCATGCAGAAGTGCTTATTTTGGGTTGCATTAGGAGTAGGGATGGGTATGTGCTCTGCTCACTGCAGGTTGATGAGTGTCAGACATCAGTTTAGCAGGCTGCTGCCATTCTGTGCCCTCTCTGCATATTGTGACACACAGGACAATCTGTTGGCTAAAAAACCCTGAGTGTGCTAGGAAATGGCTCACCTGACTTAGGTTAATCACTGAATGCCACAATGCTTTGGGTTGGAAGGCACCTTAAAGCTCATCTTGTTCCACCCCCTGCCATGGGCAGGGACACCTTCCACTGGCCCAGGTTGCCTCATGTACCTCTAAATACCCTCTTTTCTCATTTCTCATCCAGACCTTCAGTCAATTCTTGGCCAGAATTGTGATGGGGGCATGCACAAGGTCTGCATCCTCACAGTCTGCACACCTGCTTCGAATTTCGGCGAGTACCAGCGTTTTTAGAGATAATCCCAGCACTGGCAGAGCTGGATGCTGCCCTGCTGGAAAGGTGCCCGTGGCACTTGGCAGTGACATCTGGGAAAAAGCTGAGTGTTGTGCCCTTGCAGCACTGTGAGGAAAAATCTCTGCAGGGCTGGTGTTGCAGGGGTGCAGTTTTGTGCTTTCCAGGTGAATCAGTGGTGGAGACACTGAAGGCCATCTCCTTTTTAAAATGCTTTACTGGCATAGGCCCTTGCCATTGGGATTTTTGCTATTTTTGATATGGGGTAGCATCATGTTAATTGTTCTTGGCGTGGTGCAGGACAGATCCAGCATTTCAGGCTTTGGGTGGGAGGAGTGAGAGCCTCTGGGAAGCACAGGGGTGTTTTTCTGTTGTCTGGCTGCTTGATTCAATTGCGGAGAGTTCAGCTGCCTGAGCAGCCGAGTTTTAGTGCATGATTTGTGTTTTGAGGGTTGTCAGGAGGCCTAGAACCTTGAACCACCATGCTTTTTGCTTTTTTCTTTTTCATCTTAATTTTGAATAAATAAAACTAAATTATGGTGACAATTTCTGGAATTTTATCACTCTCAAAGCTTCTCCAAATACTGAGCCTGCTCAGATCCCAGGCAGCCAGGTGAGGAACATCTGTCTATCACGTAACATCTATCTATGAGAAGATAAATTAAGAGGCGTTATTATTGGTCTGCCAAAATTATTGGTCTTAGAGTTGGGAATGGAAACGGAGACCTTTGCTGTGCTCCTCAGACCACCCTTCCAACCACATGTTTATGTTTCAGTGCTCAGGCTCCTCTCAAACACGTGCAATTACTGATCTGTGCTGCTCATGCTATCAGGCATCTCCATTAAATTTATTATCCTGCAAAAGATCTAAGCTTTTGCATAGTTATACCCTGGCTGTGTTCCTTTGTGAATTATTTACGGTAGTATTTTTGGTCTTCAGTCATGCAGTTTTGGCTAAAACTCTTCTTCCTCCAGTTTCCTGCCATTTATCCTTCATGCTTGAAGCCAAACTTTTAGATTACACGATTACTGCATTTCAGGTGGTGTTGTTCACCTCTGCCTTAGAAGGAAGAGTTTGATCCAGCAGACATTACCGAAGCTGTAGGTAGCAGATGAACATTTTTTCCTTCTTAAAAGGGATGGTGTCAGAAGCTTTGTATTGAAAACATGGAATTAGAAGTCTCTGCTTTTAATAAGCCAAGGTTATTTTGTAACATAGGGAGGGGTCTTGGTTTTTAGCAATTGTGTTTTGGCCATTGATTTTGTTTGCTGCCATTTGAGTTTCTCAGCTGGACAATGAAAAATATTCCTATTTTAGCCAGATCCTCCAGTAAACACTGCTTTTCACTTCCATCAAGAGAAGTTATGTGTGGGAAGGCTGCAAGGGATCAGATATTTTCTTTATTTATGTTGTTTCCCTTTCACTTGTCATGCTCCAGAGCAGTCCTGTGATCTTTGCTTTGTCAAGCAAATATTGCTGATTTTTTAAACCCCGGCAGAAGGTGTCACCAGGAGTTACAACTTTGGAACTTCAGAACAACAGTAAAAGCTCACCTGTGGAAAACTTGTTAAAAGACAGACTTTACTATTTTCCCTCTAATTATAACAGTGACTGCAAGGGTGCTGGAGACATGAAAGATTAATGCATTGCCTGTAGTGGCTTTATAGCCAGTGTAGCTGCAGAAAATAACCTGGGAGAGAATTAACACTTCTGATAGCTGAGAGATGCTTTGTGAGTGTGAAAGCTGGTCTTTGCTAATGGAGATTTTCTCAGTGTTTTTGACTCTAAATGCAGATGTTATGTGGGCAGGATAAGAGTAAGTGGCTGATAACGTTTCAGTAAGAAAAAAGGAATTACTCTGAAGGGTCTGTGGCAGAAGGGCAGCAGTAGAAGATATCTGTGTGTATGTGTGCCTGTGTCTCCCTTCACTCTTGCCCAATCCCATACAAATTAAACCTATTTAATCTTCCTTGCTCCATTTTACAAGCTGGGCATGGGTTCACATGTTAACTCTGGTTTGCCTTAGCTGTAACAGCATTGCAGATGATGGATGGACTGTCATGCAGGTCCTTGTTCATTTACCAGAGATGGGAACATTCTTCCTGCAGGCAGGTTCTCATTTCTCTCCCTGCTTTCTCCATTGCTGTCTGGTTGACAAGAAGATCTTCGTTCTGTAGGAGTTTATCTGCTCCTGCTGTTAGTTCTGCACCTGGGGTCAAGGTATTGATTTGTGGCACTGTGGAATCCCATCCATAGCAACCCACTGGGACAGCTTGAGCAGTGTGGGGATGCTCCAGGTGGGAAGGACACAGAAGGGGAGGAGCTTTGAAAACTGGGGAATCCTCTCCTGCAAATATCCTGCAAAACAGAAATGTCAGAACAGCCCCATGGCATCAGTCCTGTGGGTCTGAGTCCTGAGATTTTCTTCAGCAGTGCCTATTGTAGTAGTAAAGGGTCTGTTTTGAGAAAACTTTTGACAACCTCTAAGTATCCAGTGTGGTTTAGAGTTTCTCTTTGAAGCATGGCTTTGCCTTGAACCAGCTTTTTGGGGATAGCTCTTCTCCCCCTCCCCACCTGCTTATCCCCTTATCTCTTTTGTGTTAAACTGTAGGGCTTGGTTAAAATAACAGTGGAGTTTTTAGGGGAGCAAGAACAACAACAACAACAATAAAAATCTTTTCAGTGAAGTGGCTACAGGTCCTTGATTGCTTCCATCCCGTTTTGTCTTGAGGCTGTTATTTTTGCTTTCTTGGGTTAGATGTTTTTTTGGATGTTAGCATTCCCTTTCATCTTGGAGACTTGAATATTGTGGTACCAAATAGTGCTAAACTTGCCTTCATATGAGAAGAAATTTTGCTCGGCCAATGACCAAGGAAATCTGGCTCAGTTGCCTTTTGCAATATTTGCTGATTAACTTCCAGTTTGCTTCATCTTCCTCAGTTTTATTGCTGTAGGTGTCAGCAGCAAACTTGTTCATGGTTGAGTTTACACCAGTGGTACACTCAAAAAAGGAAGAGGCTTTTTCAACCTTGACCTGCAATAATCCAGCTAACCAAATGTGTGGAGAGAAGCTCAACCCTTAAAACGAGACATTGAAACTTTCAAGGTCAGAGGAATAAAAACTATTGTGCATTTTCTGCTGCTTTAGCAGGAACAGCTCTGTGGACCTCTAGTGGTCTAAGGATCAGACTTTTAGCCACAGCTTTTATCTGGAATGTAGCTTTAACACATTTCAGAAGTTGTTCTAAGTTTGTAAACCTGGTCTCTATATGTTGAACTCCTTTACTGAGGAAATGCTGGGTTCTTCGGGACTTTAATTTCAAAAGCTGAGCAACATTTGAAAATCTATCTAAAAAACCCTTGCCCAGCAAAAAGGGGGAAAATAGTCCACCCAGTCAAAAGAAAATGCAGACATAAAGGAAGAACCTAAGGTCAGATTTCACCCTAAATTTAGGGCCCATGTTCTCAAAAAAACATCACGCAACATTTCTCTCAGACTTGGACTCCATAGAACATTTTTTTCTCTGAAAAATGTTCTACCAAGAGAAATGTTTTTCCTCCACCAAGATGTGTGTGTGTAATAGAGAACGTGGTATCCTTTACATCCCCAGCACTCCCATGTTTTCCCAGGACATCAAGAACCAGTTCAGTGACAGGCTGGGAACACAGAACACACAAGGGAAGTGGGTTCTGAAACCATACAGCGTGGAAAGCGTGGAAAGAGGAAAGTTTCTCAAAGTCTCCATTTCATAATGTGAGTGGATCCAAATCATTGCTTGAAATGTTGATTTCAGTTGTCAAACTCCTGTTGTCTCTGCTAGGAGGCAGTTTATGAGCCCAGCTGTGGTGTGCAGGATGCAGAGGCTGCACATCCCACCTGGCCCCCTGCTCTAATACAGACCTGATGCTGTGGATACACCAGGGAAGAGAGGAACCAATCCCAGCTGATGGTGCACTGTCCCAAACAATTCATAAAACACTGCTCCCTTCTTTAAATTGCAAGTCAGTCCTCACAAAAGAGCATTGTGTGACCACTCAGTTGTATGTATTCTTCCCTGCATTTGGTTATCTGCTTCTCTAAAACCAGATTTTGTTGCAGCAGTGACTAGAGAATAGTCAGAGCATCAGAAGTTAGATAACTGAAAGGACAAATCTGGGTTTTTATATGTGAATAGGCTGTGACAATCCCCACAACAAGGGGAGTGAAGCAAAGTGATGCTGTCTGAGGAGCATTTCAAGCAATCTGTGTGCACAGAGCCCCAGATTTCAGATTTCTCTGATGTTTGTTGTCATTTGTCTTGCTCTTGGAATTTTGAATTGCCATTAGAAAAGTTCACCCTCACCTTTAGAGGCACTGGCTTGGTTCTCTTCATCCTGAAGTGGCTGAGTTCCCTGTGTAGCCATGGCCACTGCTTTTGGAGATGGAATTTGGATCTTGGCCCATTTCTGCTGACTAATTCAGTGTTTGTGATGTGAGGAGGCCACAATTAGTAGGTGAGAGATTGATGCTGGCATGCAGAAGATGAGACAAGGCAGTGGAAGGATAGGATGCCACTCAGCAATGTATGAAGTGGAAGACAAAGATCTGGTGTGCAAGTTGGGGTCCCTTCCAGCAGGAAAGTGGGCCCTTGTCCTGTGGGACAGTGTCAGGGCACAAAGCCATCCTACATGCTCGGAGTGGGGAGCTTAACAAATGAGCTCATTCCTACTGAAACTCTAGCACTCTGAGCATATTACTACTATGGATTAATGCAATTTATTTCTGTCACTGACTGATTCATAGGGTGTTCTTCTGCAATTTGCAAAAGCACCTCGTGAATCATTTAAGTAGGAATTATAAAATTAAATGCTTCTTTCCTCTTCTGACGCGAGTCCTTGGAGCCAGGCTATCTGGGGGAGGTGTGAGGGAAGGGTGTGTGACTGTGCACAAAGAGTCATGTCAGCAGTTTCTCCTCTGCTTCTCTCAGATCACAGCTTGGAGGACGTTAGGATGATGAGGAACCCTCTTGCTTTGCTTCCCATTGGAGAGAGGGTTGCCTCTCACTCCCCAGCTTTGCACTGTTTGGTGAATCAAGTGCTACATCCATTTTATGTGACCACCTCTGTTTTGTGTTTAAGACCCACTTACACTCCTCTCCTGGCAGATTTCAGGCTGCCTGCAGCCAAATTTCCCAGCCAGGCACCAGCTTGGTACCGTGGGTGTGCGTGTCTGGCTTTAGCAGATAACCCTGAGCACGGCCACGTCCTCTGGCAGCCCATGGACAAAGGTGTGGCCACCTCAGCCTGCCCAGAGCACCCAGCCTACGGATGGACAGGTGTCACCTGCTCCTCCTGTGTGCCCCCCAGCCTCCCTGGGACTGCCATCACACTGGTGCTAAGATCAGGTAACTGCTCCTCCAGGAGCTGTTCTCCTTCCTTCACCTCTGGAGTCAGTTTTTTAGGAATTACTGGCTTATTCTTCCTTCCTGCCCCTCCATCCTGCCTCCTCTTGTGGGCCAGTGGTTGATTTTGTCTGTGCCCCAAAGTACTTCAAGCACTTGATGTTTTTCCCTTTGTTACCACCCTGACCCTTTGGAGTGGGGTTCTGGGGCTGGGTTTGATGATGTGCTGAGTGTCTCCCACTCCTGCTGGGGTCATCTCAACCCTCAAGGGCACTTCTACAATCTGTGTATTTAAAGAGCAGTGAGTTAGCTATTTAACTGAATAAACTGAGACCTAAGAGGATGGCACCTTCTAGCAGGTGGACCAGTGACCACTGCAAACTGTGGGAGAGCCAGAACACTTCAACAATATGATGTCAAAAATAGTGTCTGAGATAATTTGATTCATTAGCCAGAAACACTGAGTCTGTTTTACCCATAGTGTACCTTTTCCAAAGGGGCTTAGCAAGTGAAAACATCAGGTGTTGTTTCATTAGAGTATTCCTCAATTTGCAGGGTTTTCTCTTTTGTTTTTCTTTAAATGACCATGCTGTAGCTTTAAACCCTGAGAATACTGTAAACATATTGCAAGCATATGCTTTCCATGCAGAAAACCACAAAACAATAAACCTAATGTTGAAAACCACATTAAAACAAGGGAAAATCACTTCACTAATGTTTTGTTTCGTACAATTTTTTGAGACTTGGAATGGAGTTGAGTCCATTCTCTTGGCTGCTAATCAAAGAGCATGCTTCACATAGGAAAAATGTAAACTTTAGAGGGCCAAGGATTTTACTTTCAGTGCCCCTTTCAGACAGTGGTTTTTATGGGTTAACAAATGTTAGCCAATGCTTCTCTGACAGAGACAATCAGTACTTGGGTATCTGAGAGTAGCTGAGTTCCCTTTGGGGGACCTGGAATCACTTAGTTCTTGTTAGCCCAGTGATTAGAGTTGTTGAGTTTTTGGTGTGTCACCATTTTTGTAACCTGTTAAGGAAATAAACAATATTTACAAAGGGAAATAAATTAATGTGGATTCCTCAGTTAATTGCATTCATGTCTTCCTAAATCAAGATGCTTTATTTGGATTTGCTGGAGGGCTACAATTCTTGTCAAAGGCTGATTGATTTGGACTTTTCTGAGCCTTCATCTGGATCTGATTCCCTCTTGTAAAGTCGACTAACAACAGCAACATCTGATAAAAGAGCTTTTCACTTGGAGCCCTTTACAACTGTAATTGTAAATTATCAGCCTGAATTAAGATAGGGGGAAATTATTAGTAAAAAGGTACTTGGCTCAATAAGTTCCATACATCGTAATTTTAGCTAAGAGTCTTCTGGCTGCTTTCACATTACATCCCCTGATTATTCAGAAGCATGCCTGTTGGTCTCAAACTCTATTAGATGATCTCCTTTGTCCATGAGATCACCTCTGGTTTTAGCATTTATAAAACCTTTTGGAGGTTTGGAAGACTGGATGAGGCCAGGGTGCCATGCACTGCTCTGCCTTCCCTGGCTGGATCATCTGCCCTGGGGAGAGCTCAGGTGGTGGCACAGGGACTGGGAAAGGTCACAGGGGAGCTTGGCACTCCTCAGTGCAATACAAGGATATCACAAGTGGGAGCAAACCAGAGCTCCTTTGGCATTTCTCAGTGCCTGAGGGAGAACTGCTTGGGAATCCAGAAATGAGGGAATGTGAAGTGGGGGTTCATAGTGTTGAGTGCAGTCACCAACCATGAGGCCACTTCCCTCTTGCCTGGGGGTAGAGTAACAAAACCAAAGAAGTCAGGGACACTCCTGCCACTGCAGCTGCTCCTGAAGGGTGCCCTGGTGCCATGGATGAGTGCACTGTGGGAGGAGAGACTGGTTTAGCTCTCAGTGTCTTCTTTTATGAGTTTTCATGGGGGTGAGGCACCTGATTCTCCCTGCACTGCTGGATTTCTGTATCAAACATCCTTCCTTGAAGGTGTCAAGTGATTTGCCCTGTGTGGGGTGTGATCCAGAGGCTGTGAGAACCTTGAACCAAGAAGGCAGTAGATGTCAGTAGAAACTGAACCATTTCTCACCCTGTGGGGCTGGGCTCTCCCCTCCATTCACCAGAGCTGGAAGTGTCTTGTTTGTGTTTCAGTTCTTGGTGATTCTCCTGGCCAGTGCTCTCTGTGCACACCCCCAAGCAAACCATGTAAGCACAGATTCTTCATTTCCTTGGGTTTATTTCCCAAGCACCAAACTTCTGCCTGGCCCTGCAGCTGATCTCTGTTGTTGACTGGCTTCCCTTGTAGAAATGTTAATGTTGGAAAAGACCTCTGAGATCACGGACTCCAACCAAACAGACCCTCCAGAGGCTCTGCTGCTGCAGTAGGAGTGTTCAATGCTCAGGGCTGTAGCTTTTGTTCTTGGTTATTGCCTCCCTTCCCTCAGAACTCCCATTTGCTCCTCTGGTAAGCCTGGCTGTGGATACCTTCAGTCAAGTGGATATGTGTAATCTGTATAAACATGCTCTATTCCTCTGCATCCATTTAGCCTGGTGGAGTTCTGCCTTCATTTTGACTCCTAAACCTGCCTGGCTTTCAGTTTTAGTTGCTCTAACTGTTCCTTAAATATTTCCTTTTTTTTTTTTGGTGATTAATTTCCAAGACATGCTGTAGAGTCCTCACTGATGTTCTCCAGGGCCTTTTCAATCTACTGCTCAAAGGGACAAAAAGCTGTACATTCCTTTCTCGAGTCCTTAGAGTCTCCTCAAGAGCTCCTCAGATCTGCTGATAAGATCAGAATGCTGCTGAACACCTGATGGGTGTAATTATGGCCAGCACGGTTCTGAGTGGTGAAGATGAGGAGCACCACAGTGCTCCATAGCGTTGGGTGCTCAGCAAATCCCACTGGGGAGTTCCTCCTCTCCTGACACATGTTCACCCCTGCCTTGCTGTGCCTCAGTGTCATCTCAACCAGTGTCTGAGTCATTGGAATTTTGGAGTGATCCGACTCCTGGCTTCTGCCTCAGGGTTTGGTTTTTTTCCCTTTTTTTAAAGATGTGTAGCAACATCCCTAATCCATAGCCCAAATTTAGTATCCTGAATCCCTGCCCAAAAAAATCGTCAGATGAAAAGTTTTTAAGCTGTTTCCTTTCCTCTCTGGGTTCTGTTTTCCCATCTGTCTCTCCAGCAAGAGCCATTTGCTCTCCCTCCTCCTCCAGAGAGTCTCTGCAGTGCTAAGGTGGGACTGAGGAGGGAATGCAGCATTGTTGCCACCTCTTCAGAGGATGGGGCCAAGCTCCTGGCAGGCTGGTGCTTCTCACCTGCCATCTCAGGCTGCAAACCTTTATTTTTCATTGAAAAATTCCACAAGACATTGAGTTGCTTTGATTGAAAGTGCTGTCAAGGAGAGAATGAAGTGTAAGCAGTGCAGAAGAATGCTCTTGTCTCTGCAGGGAGCTGGGAGCAGGTGCTTGGGTGGGAGGACAGGCTGCTCTGTGCTGCTGAGCACAGTCCAGGGAAGCTGCTGAACCACAAACCACTGGAGTCTGGGAGGGTTTCCAGGTCGACTGTGGCTTTGTGCTCGTCCTGTACACTTCCACACACAGCAGCTATTGGCTGCTCTGGAAATAGGGATCCCAGGGAACCTGTGACATGGCTCTGACTGAATTCTTAAAGTGATATTTTATGTGTTAGGTTCTTCGTGTGGAAGAGACAAGAGATTCTGCTATTTACTGTGGCTGACACCTCGTGCAGCAGGTGACAACCTGAGCTATGACTTCTTCCCCCCCATCCCCAGTCCATCTGAGCAGCCTTAGCACAGTTCCTGGGCTTTACCTGAAGGCTTTATCTCCTCCTTCCTTCATGAGGCCAACCAGACCAAACTGAGAGTGTTGCTGGCCCTCAGTGCCTTCCTGAGTACAGACTGTAAAACTTCTCAGGCAAGAACTCCTTGTGGGTGCTACTTTGACAGTGTTTGCCTCCTCTATCACATTTTAACTCTTTCTCTTCCCTATGAAACAGTTTCTTTAGCCCATTAAAACAAGATTGTCATATTCTTATGCAGAAGAAAATTTCTGTAACCTTAGGTAACCCAAACTCCTAAATTTTGGGCCTTACCAAGTGTTACTTATGTATTTTTGAGCAAAACAGTGCTGGCTTAGGTGTTGTATGACAAAAGACAGCAACTGTGTGCTGGAGGAGCCATTGAGTGGCAGCTGCTTGATGGAAATGCCACAATTCCTGAGTGTCCTCATTGTGATTTGAGGCAGACCCAGATGAAGTCCTATGAATCACCAGGACATTCAAAGTTTAATCCGGGAGATGTAGTTCAGGTATATGTTGTGCACCAGACACAGAGCAGGGTGGATTTTTTCCAGGCCCTAATGTTCCCCTCCTATGACATTGGGTTGGCTCGGCGTTCTTTTTTTTAGCACTTTTGTTTTTAAAACTGTGCTCGCCCTGTGTCTAAATGTCCATCCCACAAGCCCAGCTGCCTGAAGCAAATACAGCCCACGTGGAAGCTGCTCAGGAGGGCTGTTCTGCCAGCTCCCTCTGCTTGCCCAAGGACCAGGAAATCCCCTGTGCACGTCTGGCCGTTCTGTCGCTCCTTTCTCTCATTCCACTTTGACTCAGCAGGTTTCAGAGGAAGCCTGGATTTTCATCTGGCATGGAAGGGAAAACAGTTACCTTCCCATCACAGCTCTTTGTAGAAAGGCTCGAAATGACCATCCCAGCTGTGTGTAATGTCTGCAGAAGCACAGGATCCGTCCTGCCCCGTGCCAGCTCCCGCCGTTCCCGCGCAGATGGATCGGAAGCCAGCCGGGAAGTGACAGCAGGGAGGTGACAGCAGGGAGGTGACAGCCGGGAGGTGACAGCCGGGAGGTGACAGCAGGGAGGTGACAGCCTGGCCACAGCCGCCGGGAGCAGCTACAAGTGCAGCACGCCATGGAACTGCCTCTCATGGAAGAACAGCCATCACTCCTTCCCTCCTGGGTCGTCTGCCTGGGTCGCTCTGGGATGTGCAGTTCCTCTTTCATCTGAGGCTTGGCAGGCGGTGCTTTCCTGTTTCATTGAGCTCTTTTTCAGAGAGAGACAAAGATTTTACTTTTTTTTTTTTTTCCCTTAAGGGGGTGTGGAGGAGAAATCATTTGCAATCCATAATTTGGTCCCGAGTTGAGAGCAGCAAAACTTTCCAGGAAAGGATGAGTCCCCCTTTGGCATGAAATTCAGTGGTTTTCGTTGTTTCTGGTTCGTTGCCTGACTTTTCAGAGATTGCTGAGCATATGCAGCTCTGCCCAAATTCACTGGGATACAGAGACTGAGGACTCCTGGAAGTCACACCTTCCTTGTTTAACTTAAACTCATCTTACTGGCTCACGAGAGGAACTAAACTTTAATAAGTGGCAGATTTATGTCATCCCTTAAATGGCTTGCACCTCACACTGCATTTTCTTTTGATTAATATCAGGCAATGATTTAATCAACACTTTTAGTTACAAGCACACTTCATTCCTGGCTGGAAGTTATAAATCAGCAAACTCTACGAAAGGATGTAAATAGAAACTTACAGAATTAATTTGTCAGCCAAGAGGTTCTAGTTTGTCACAACTGTTACTCTAACCATGAGAACGTGTTTTTACAATTAGAAAGAAATGTTCATTTCAAATGGTATATTACATTAAATAGAAAAAATATGCTGTCAGATTGGAACTTGAGCTGAGGTTATGTTGGAAGCAATTGAATAAACCAATGAGGAGAAACTGAAATAGGATTTTTCTCTGTAAACCTGCTCAGTGAGTTACCCAAAATATATTGTGTGTGTAACTGAGTATAATCCAAATACAAGTTAAACCAAATAAAAGCAAAACAAAACCATAATCAAGGCAGTAAGGAATAACATTAAAGTAAATTGCCAAATATATTGAGAATTTGGGGAAAAAAAAAACCCAGCTGGTGAAAAGTACTTTCTACAGGGTGTTTAGAACTTCTGACATGGTGGGGCTGGAAGTGCTTCCCATAATTCCAGTTGCTGTGTTTGTTTTAATTATATGCTCTGTATGTTTTGACCAAATACATGAAACAACAAAAATTATAAGCTTCAGAGGAAGCTTAATTAAATTTAATTAGACTTTGACAGAAAGAAAGAGTTTGAGTTAGATAGAAACAGCAGACAATAATAAATAATTGGGAGAAAAATGGCTAAACCCATATACTAGTGTAACTCTCTTTAAAGAAATGAGAGCTTTAGCAGCTCCAGCCTGAGGTGGGAAGGTCCAGAATCCAGGGAAGTCTCCAAGGCTGTCTGGAGATGGGAACAGAGAAGTGCTGATCCACAGGGATCAAAAGAACTGCAAAAAGTGAAGGAAGTCATTGCCTTGCCAATGATGTGATTGATAACTGGAAATCCTGGAAAACCAACTGACGAACTGTGCAGATAAAAGAATTACACATTTAAGGAACTGGTTCAATGTATGTATGAATCCCAGTGCAAAGCAAGCAGATGGAATATTTGCAAGATCCCAGCTGAAACTGCAGACTATAATTTATGTTCCCAGTGTGGTAAAAAAGTGAATATTTCTGTGGAATGAGATAAAACCTTCGGGGAAGGTTGGTGCCCCCCAAAATGTGGTGGTCCCTGGTGCCTTAGCCTCCTCAGCAGAGGGGAAATTGCTGTATAATTGTGGCTTTGGATGCTAAAACCTCTCTGAATGGTTTCTAATCACTAACTAAAGGTGCTTTCAATAACTCTGTGTATCTGCCTGCTCTGCAAACTTCTCAGGGTGCTTGGGCTGGGTTTGTTGGTTTGCAGCAGCGGGTGCAAGTGCTTGTGCATTCCTGGGATGTGCTGGGACAGCGGCGTGGGCGGCGGGCACTTGTGGCCATGTGCTCTCCAATCTTTCAACATCAGCATGCATGTTTCTAACGTTGTTTTTGGACCTAAGTGAGCAAAATGAAATGTAGCATTCAATTTGAGATGAGCTGCTGATTTATATAAAACACACGCAAGATTGCCTGAAGTGGTTGTGGAGCCTCCAGTGTTGGAAATCTTTAAGAACCGCTTAGGCAAACACGTCAGGAATGATAAGAGCTGAGCTGATCCTGCTGTGGGATGAGAGGCTGGGCAGATGGCCTCCCGAGGTCCTGGCCCCACGGCTGGAGGTCAGGGAGGCATTTCTGAATGAAAGAAAAAACAAAAATCAGACCTCTGCAGATCAGCTCTGGCCAAGAAACACGCCCATTGTTAGCAAGTACAAAAGGAGAATTTGAGCCACTTGCACTTCATGAGCCTTAAAAAAACCCTCCTGAAATAGCATCCAGTTGTTTAAGTGACTCAGATTTTTTTTTGCTTTGACAGCGTGCTTGGTAAGCTACATTGTTTTGAATGATTTGCTGCTCAGTTCTGTGACATTTATTGCTTTTTGGATGAAAAGGAGAAAACTCCCCTAGGTCTGTTTAGAATTTGTTCATCTGTAATTTCCACGTATGTTTCCTTATTTAGCGGTTGGAGTTGGAAGTGTGTGTTGGCATTCCCTCCCTTCAAATTTATTGAGTTACACTCAGAAGAGCCTCTATTCCTCTCTGTTGGGCAATGTGTACAGAACAGCTTATTCAGCAGTTGCTAAATAGGTGATAGGTATGTGTGGTTTCTTTCCCTTTACTCCTCTGCCTGGTTCCCAGCCTTGCCTCCAGCCGCATTTTGGGTTGGGAGTGGGGCACTCGCTCTGAGAGCTGCCCCAGCAGGACGTGCCTGCTGCCCAGGTGCAGCCCACTCCTGGTGTCCCAAACGTGTCCCAAACGTGGGGAGGGAGTGTCCCAAACGCCGTGGCAGTGCCTGGTGGGGCTGTGGGGCTGGCAGTGGGGTGTGCTGGGAGGGAGCTGCCGGCCAGCCCCAGCCCCAGCCCCAGCTCCAGCTGCAGGGAACGGGGCCAGCAGGGGCTGGGGAAGAAGTTGATGTCATTGGGTTGACCTGGGACCCACCCACACGCGTGCCCAGCCCCAGCGTGGACACGAGGGAGATGACTGTCATCTCCCACTGCACCCTGGAGCACCTCCTCCCTTCTGCCCTCACAGGGCTTGTGGCTGCTGACCTGCTGCTTCCAGCCATGGGAAGGGGTTGGGAATGGGCCCTGTAGCTTCAGGAAGGTCACTGTCTTCTGGTGGAGACCCCAGACCTGTTACTCTTTTTCCTCAGCATTTTTTTGTTTAGACAGTCCCTCTTCTCTCCAACACGTGTCTCATGTGTGTCCCATGGTACCTGGACTGCAGGCAGGACAAGCAGCACATCTGGTGTGGATGCTGGGGGTGTTGGGAGTGACCTCCTTGGCTGCAGGGCTTGGCTGCAGGTATTTTCAGTCCATCCTGAGTCACAGCTCTGGCTATGGATGCCCTGCATCACCGTCATGCTGCAAAAGGAAGGCTGCGTGTGGCTTCTCAGACATGGAGGTTTGAATATCCTTTTTAATAAAAAATATCTTTTTCTTCGTACTGAAAGAGTTCAGAACCTTCTGAAACTTGAAGAGTTCACAAGTCAGATCAACATTAACACAGGAGGGAAGCTGGTTAGATCTTAGTTCAGCTACCAGTGCTCATGAAGTGCCTGTCCTATTGATAAGGAGTGAGAGCAGCGGGAGCTGTACAAATCCCTCTAACAAGACTTGCTCTTGCAGAGACAGAAAATTACACAAATATTTCACCAGTAAGGTAGAGTCACTTCAGATTAAGAGTGTGGGTGGATATGCCCACATTCCAGCTGGCTTGCTGACTGAGGAAACGTCAGGTGACAGAAGCAATAAGCTCCAGATAGAGCCCATGGGCTCCAAAAACCTCTACCAGAATTGTGAGCAGAGGTAGAAAAGTGCCAACATTCAAGTAATTCTTTCCAAAATGCTGCCAGAAATGATTTAATAATGTTCCACTCCTAGCAGTTCTTCCCCATTGCCTCTCATTTCTGGAGGAAGTCCTAGTGGCATTTTCTGGACTAGACGTGCCCAGATTGAGATCAGGCTTGAATTTCATCTCTTCCCCTGTGTTGTTCCAGTCCATTGTGAATCCTCATTCCCCACCCTCTGCAGGCTCATGAAAATTTCCGTTCTGGCCACAGTGGTGTGAGCAACCTGGGGGTTGATTACTCATTTAAGCTCTTTTAATTTCCTCTGACCACTGTCTGGCAGAGCTGAAGGCTGCAGCACAGACTGTGGCCCTTTTTTCCATGCAATTTGCAGTGTTTTTTCTCCTAGGTGAGGCCACTGAATGGGTCAGCCAGGAGAATCCAGTATTGCTGGAGGTTGCCTGAGATTTTAAGCTGCTTTTTATTCATGTGAGCTTGTAGTGTTTGTTTGTAGGTCATCACTTCTGGCTGTGCAGAGATTACTTGAACAAATCCACTGCGTGGTTCAACCTTTTGGGTTAAGCTGGTAGGTGGTGACTCAGAAGAGCCAGAGGTTGGTGTCAGACTGTGCCTTGTACTTCCTAAAAGAGCCTCTGCAACATTTGCTGGTCTGTGATGATGAAGATGGGAGAGATCCCTCATCTCACATGGTTGTGGAAAATCTCTGCTCTGTTTAGACACACAGTTCCCATTTGTGTGTCTGACTTTATTTAGCCATTTTCACATGGCAAGGTTGGAACCTACTGTTGAGTGAGTGGCAGACACAATAATTTAACAGAAAAATAAGTAAGTAAAAAAATGCAGTTGAGCTATGGGAGTTCAGCTTCTCTGCCATGGTTTGAAGACACTGATTCAGTTATCCTTGAGATCCTCCACAGGTCATGGTAGGCTACCTGCAAAACTTCGAAAGAGAAGTTGGTTCCAGTGTGTGTGTTTGGGGACAATCCCATTGTTTACACATAGGTTTAGGTTCCTCCCTTTCCTTTTAGTGTAGCTGATAAAATGAGAGAAACAGCGATTTGAGTTTACAGGAATTCACACCCTAAAAACCTACTGCAAACAAGAAAAAACGCTTTGAATTCCCAAAGTGGCGTGCACAGGACGTTGTAGGAGGTTCAGGAATGATCCTTGTCTGCGGGTGAACAGCAGGGATCTGTGTTTTCAGGCGAGTGCTGCCCTTGGGGAAGGATCAAGGAGCTCAGATCTGAGCAGTCTCTTGTGCTGAGCCCTAGGAAAGATGGATGTCGGTGCTGAGTGACCACTGCCATTGCCACTGCTGGTGGCAGTGAGTGCCACCTTCAAGCTCCTCTTGCTGCCCCCCTGGGCTCCTCGGGCTGCAGAGTGAGCTCAAACCCCGGCAGCTCCAACACTTGTGTGCCACTGCTGCCCTGCTGGAAGCTGTGGGGTGGCTGCCCCAGCCTTTCAGCCTCTGCAGGGCACTCCTGACCCTCTCCCCAGGATTCCTGAGAGCCCAGCCTTGTCTAGCAAGGCTCCCCTTCTCATCAGAGCTGGAGGAAAGGAGTCCTCAAGGGTCTGTTCAGAACAGGAGCTGATAAAGATCCAGAAGGTGATTTCACTCCTCTGTCCATTGATCACAGGCAACCCAGGGAGACCAGACCAAACATAGACATATCGGCTGTGTCCCAAGGTTATGTGATACAAATGCTCTTGCTTAAGAGGTGGGGTTTTTTAAACTCCTCTTGATTATGTGGTCAGTGTGTTTAATTCCTTTCTCTGCTACATTATGAAGTGGGATAAAATCTCAGTCTCTCTTGCTTTCAAGAGTATTTCCTGCATCTCCCTTCCTCCCAAATGCCCATTTCTTCTTGCCTAATGGCTGGAATCTGTTGGAATAGGACTGGGGCTGTGTGTGAAACCACTAATACAGAGCAGCCTTTAGGAGGATCAGGGATCCGTGGTCCAGAATGCAAATACATGCTTTAAAAGCGTTCCACTGAGCAGGAAAGGAGAGAGGATTAAAGTTTCACTTCCTTTTCATTTTTACGGGCTGAAGTTATTTGTCAGTTGGAAACATGATAAATTAGACAAACATTATCCTTTCCCTCCTCCAGGTTGGATGTTCTGCTTTGCATTTCACAGTGCAATGAATAACTAAGCTTCATTATCACCAGGCTGTCAGCACTGAAAAGCTATTGCAGAGCTCTTTGCCTTTAATTGAGTCGAGTGTGCTGTGCAGCTCATTCATGGCTTTGTGCATTTGTCATTCAGAGCGTGAATGGCAACAAAAGATGACTTTGGTTGGAGCATTGCTGCTGCCTGGTGTTCACAGGTCACTTTTCAAAGCTCCACCAGCATCAGGTATTTGCATTGTGCAGTCACGATAATGGTATCATGAAATAAGTACAGCAGGGACCATTTCATCATTTCAATTATGTGATTGAAAGATGTGGGGAGCTGCAAAGCCACTGAGGTTAAGAATGCCATGGTGTATAAATAGCCTTGGATAAGTGTAAGCATCAAATTGGATGCAGATGGGTTTGTGGACTTTGCAAGTGGCTTGCTCAAGAATGTCTGCACCACACACCCAACCATGCATCCATCATGGTAAAAGTGCAGTCTTTGTCAGCAGGTCTGAATTATGCTAAAAATCCCTAATTTGTACCTAATATTTCGTGTGAAGTGCTTTACTGCAAAGGATGGCCTTGTTCTTCCTGTCATGCATTTACAAAAATGGTGGCACAGAAAGCCCTGGTGGTAGAGCAGGTCAGATGAGAAAACCTGCTTTTGGAGTAGCCCCGTTCCTGTGCCTGGTCAGGAAGGAAGGTGTTCAGGAGAAATGTGGTGTGGAGCTTTCCTTATGGAGCTTCTTCCTACAGCAGCCAGCACTAGAAGTGAGCTTTGCACAGAGGCAGTAAAATCTCCTCCAGGACTTTCCTCTTCTTGGGAATTGCTGAAGGGTCCTTTCCCACTGCCCCTCTCTCTCAAGTGGCATTCCTGCACTGGCCAGCACTGGGTTCTCTGGGATTTGGGTCTGCAGGCAGGGCAGAGCTTGGGCCCCTGCCTGGCACATGCAGCATTCCCAGCCCCACAAGAGGGAAATGCTCCTGTCAGCCACTGCAGGAAAACGGGCTGGGATGGAGACAGCGTCTCCTCATGAGTCTGGATCACTGACTGGTGCCGTGCACAGGTTTCATTTCTCACCTCAAGATTAAATCTGAGATTGAACCTTTCTTTTTGCTGTGATTCAGTCTTCCCAGTGCTTTTGGCTAAATGGTCAGCTTTGATGTTGGTCTTAGCCAGACGCTCTCATGACGTCAAATGCTGCCCATCCCAAACTTCCCCCACAGTTCCATTTAGCAAAGGAATTTTTGAGAAGGGTCTTTGAGTTGGCACTTTTCAAGTGCTGAGTGTAACCCTGAATTTATAAAGCTTTTACGTCCCCACCAGTCTCAAGTTCTTTTAGTGTGTGACCTCCTGTTCTCAGCCTGGAGAAACAAAATGAGGCAGGACGGAGCCAGAATTTGAAATCTCCATGAAAGGGCCCTGGCCACCTCCAGCTTAGATTTGGGAGAGGGTCAGAGCTGTAGAGGGGTAGGTTTGGGTTAGACTTCCCTGAGAGATGACACTTTGAGACTGAACCCTGCAAAATTGTTTTCTTTCTGCAGTCTTGTTTTCAAAGACCTTGTGGCAACACAAGAGGAAAGTCTTTTCACAAGGCTTCAACCATCTGACCAGCATTAAAATTGCTCTCGTTGGGGTTTTAATTTGGCTTGTGAAGAAAGGGATGTGCTCCAGCAGCTGGTGTTGAATATAGAAGCAGCTGAATTTTAGAGTTGCAACTCTGAAGTAATAGTTTTGGTGCTTCTCTAAAATGTGCTGTTTTTAAGTGTCAGTGCAGAGAAATGATCTGTACAAAAGGAACTTGGTGATCTATAGGCAGTACAGGCTGCATAGCCAGGACGTGTTATGTGAAAGGAGAGGGGGGAGAAAATAAGTTTCGAAAAGGGAATTATATAGTATAGGAGCACTTGGTGAGCAGTTCTTTAATAATTTAGGGAAGGTTATACCTGGTCTAACTCAGCATTAAAATAAAAACCATGGGGTAAGATTTGAGCTGTAACATTCTCCTGTGGTTAGTAGCAAAGTTTATTCCAACAAGCTAATGGGGTTTTTTTTAGAGATATCTTTGGTCTCCTAAAGTCAAACTCGTGGCTAGTTCAAAGTTTTATGACTGTCTGAGGTACCAATTTTCATTTTCTGTATGTTTCCATACTGTGCAGTTTTTATGGCTCCACTAGAATTACTGATGTTTGTGCATACTTACCAAGTTATTTAAATGTCCTGGTGACTTTTAGCCCAAAACACACACTCAGGCTCTCCAGGGAAGTGCCTGCTACTCCACACAGTTGACTCATGTAGTGTACATTGCAGATTTGAAGTACAAGCTGAGAACAGAGGCCCTATGCTGAGTGACTAAGATAAATTACAAAAATTGTGTTATTTTCAGCCTACATGCAGGAAACTCTGAAGTCAATGAACCTTAGAAAAGATCAACAAATGCAAGATGCTTCTTGTATTTTTTTGGTATTGTTCTCAGTATTTTGTTTATTTATTTCTCATGGTTTTGGGGTTTTATGCTTTGTGTCCTCACTCTGTCCTCACCCCCGGCCCCTGCTGTGCTACCTTGGTGAGAGGCAGTGGGAGAAGATAAAAGCTTGGGACATTTATTTCCTTCATCTTTGTCTCACTGTTGGGATGCAGGAGAGTTCCCTCTAAACCCAGGGAAGAGCCACCTGTGGTGGAGGAGGAAGAGTGAAACTGTCAGCTCAGGCATGAACATCACAGTAGGAGGCCCAGGGAGAAGCTTTTCCACTTGGAAATGGGCTGCAGGTGTGGGAGGTGGGTGCTCCACAGAGCCAGCTCTCAACTGGAGACCTGGGATGGGGCTGTAGATCCAGGGATGGGGCTGTGGATCCAGGGATGGGGCTGTGGATCCAGGGATGGGGATGTGGATCCAGGGATGGGGATGTGGATCCAGGGATGGGGCTGTGGGTCCAGGGGTGGGGCTGTGGGACCAGGGATGGGGCTGTGGATCCAGGGATGGGGCTGTAGATCCAGGGATGGGGCTGTGGATCCTCCTGCAAAGAAAGGCCTCCTGAGATGGTCACTGGGCTCCAGGTCTGGAGTGTTAATGGGTATTTGAGTGTTTCTGTCAAATACATCTAACAGTGAATGTGGCATGGGAATCCTTGTTCAGTTGATTGTCATGTGAAAAATCCCCTAAACTCCAAATTATTCTGTCTTGCAATGCTAATTCAAAACCAGGATAAATTTGCATGCTGGCTTTCATGATTAAAAAAAAAAAGTGTCTCCTGTACAAATTTCTGAATCTGGAGCTTTCCAAAAAAATACAGCTATTAATATCTCAAAGAAATGAGCTGGTGTCTAACTAATGATCTTTCAATGCTGCTGGGAACATGGTTTATATTTTTAATTTTATATGATGTCAGCAACCACTTCTGGGGGCTGGCACGTACTTTGGGCGAGTCCGGAATATTTCAGAGACCAGCCAGGATTTTCAAAGCAGCTGTAAGAGTTTTGACTCCTGGGCACTAAGGAAAAAAATGTTCTTTATGAGCTAAGCCCATCCACAGTGCTTGTTTCCCAGGCTGCCTCGTTTATTCAATAGTTTGAGACAGTGTTGGATTAAATTTCATCTTCCAAGCCCTGTCTGCTGAAGCTGCTCACCAGCTCTGTCATTTATCAAGGACACTGCATGCAATCCTTGATTTGATTGCTGCTTCTCTGGAAACCACTAAGAGAGGGTGAGAGCATAAAGAAACAGGGAGGGGAAAAAGAAAGGAAGGGGAAAAAAAATCTGCGTTTCTTGGAGGCAAAGAGTTCCCGGCTAATCTGCTGAGCCCTGCAGTCCCCAGGAGCCAACTCCTAAACCAGAGTCCTGTCAAAAATGACTCCTTCCCTAATGTAATACTGAAGGAAGGATAAATTTACAGCTTGCTCAGGGACGACAAGAAGCCTTTCTCAGACGTCTGTGCTGGACCCACCCTATCTGGTTCTGATTTTTTTGTTTTGAGTGCATCTCCAAACAATCACTGAAGATAAACAACACGAGCAGGGAAGCCTAGCCAAGTGGCTGAAATTACTGAACCTTTGAAGACTAAACACATGCAGGATCAATCTTCCCTGTAGCCTTTCCTACTGAAACTGGATAATTTCTTGCTGCTACAGGAAAAATTGTCTGGAAATCCCACAGGGCCTCCCAGAAAGACTGGTAATCCCTTACCTGCAGCAAACTCTAATGTGTTTTCCCTCAAACAAACTTCCAAGCCTTTCTTGTTGGGCTGCATTTCTTTTTTCTTACCAGTTTAGGAAAGAGTATGGATTAGCCTAATAACTCATGGGGTCGTCCAGGAGTTGTTAAAGCTACTGATGTCTTTGAAAGCCTTGTTCTCTGTAGCAGCCAGAGCTTGTGCTTGGCTTGAAGTTGGCTCCACTGTTACTACCCATAACTTTAGTAATGGAACAAGGAACCTTCCTGTGGTGACCTTCATCTGCATTTGCCCAGATCCTTTTCAAATTCATAAAGAGCCTGTTTCTAGCCAGGTCACAGAGCTGTTTGCCAGTGTGTGTGTGCTGATTTGGGCAGTGCTGCTGCTGTACAATGTAGTTACAGTGCTGGCATGGGGAGAGCTGGGCGTTTGTTTCCTGCGCTGGCTTCGTACAGAGGAATTGCTGCCATGCTCTGCTCTGCTCTCCTGAGGTGCCCTTCAGTGAAGCTCATTAATCAATGTGTCACTAATGACTGGAACCCAGCTGAGCTGGATGCTGCTACTTCCTGCTGAGAGCAGAGCTGGAGCAGGGAAAACAGACCTGGGAGGTGGGAGCAGGGAGCGTGAGCAACCTGTGTCAGATCCTTCTGCTTCGCTTCCCGTCCTGGTGTGTTCCACGTGGAGGGTGCCTCCAGTGTCCAAAACAATTGTGATTGCAACTGCAGTCAGCAGAGTCCTTGGCTGTGTCTCGTTGGGAATGCTGAGATGCCACTGTTACTGCTTCAGTTTCCTTTCCTGAGGCAATCTGGGGAGCAGCAAGGCTCCACAACAGTGCTGTGCTGCAGCCCAGAAACTGAGGTTTGAAACCCAGAGGTTTGTTAGTGGTGTCTTCCTTTAGGTGCCACATGTGTTCAAACTCATGAAAAACCATATTTATATCTTAGGTGAACCAACATGTCTTGGTTCATCCCAGTTCTGGAGTTGGTGATGTACCCCTGCTGTTTTAGGAGCTCTTGCAGCAAATATCTATTTATTGTGGGCACTTTTGGCTATCCACAAACTGTTTTATTCAGCTGAGTTGCAGTTTCCTTACACAGCACTATTTAGCATGACGGTGCCTGAGCCTGACTCTGTTCAGCAGCTGAAAGGTTCCAGCAGCAGTGTCTGACCTACCCTGCTCAGCCAGGGCTTGGTCTGACCCTTCTCCCTGCAGCTGTCCTCCCTTTGCTCAGGAGAAGCTGTCCTTGTTCACCCAGTGCAGCCTCTGCCTCTCCAGGCACTGTTCTGCCTTCAGGACCTCATGTCTGCAGTGTTTCCACACTTCCTTCCTGAGCAGGTTCATCCCTCAGTCTTACAGCAAGTTTTTTTTTATTTTTTGCTGGTTGCTAAACCCTGGGTGTCTCCCCCTCAGCTGCATCCCTGCAGGATGTGTGTATAAATTCTGGGATTGGGTCACTTTGTGCCTAGGCAGAGAGAGGTCTCTTCCAGCATCATCTGCTGTCTAGAAAGCACTGTCTAAACACATCAAAGGGAGCACTGTGATGTTAAGGCTTGGCCACACTCCCAATCCCTTATGGTCTTCAAGCCCATCCTCCTGGAGCAGCTGCTCGTGGAGCTTCCACCAGGTGCCTACAATGAGGATTTGACATGGTGCCACTTGGCACTCAGCCCCCAGCATTATGGGCTAGAAAAAGCAGCAGAGGCTTAGTCCTGCTAGAGCAGACACTTTCCAGGTACTCTTGCCTTAATCCCTCTGTCTGTCTTCTTTATCCCAAAGAGCAGGAAAATCATGATAGAATTAAAATGGGATTTGCTTGCTGCAAAATCCTGAGCAGCTGTCTCCTCAAAAGCTGCATGTTTTAGCAACTCTTCTGTGATGGTCCAAGAGGTTGGTGGTGAGATGCAACTGTTGCTTTTTGATGAGATAAGGACTGATCATATCCCTCTCTCTTTGTGCTGTCAACTCCCAGGCTCTGATTTCCACAAGAGAGAATCCTAGGTGGGTTAAACCAGAACCATGTCAAAGATTTCTGTTCTTCAGAAGTTTGAGATAAAGAACAGAAATTCCTTATCTTTGAAGCTAAGGGAAGCAGATGGAGAATGAAAGCACAGGGATCATATTGGTCACCTTGGATCAGATCAAATATTCATCTGTCCCTCAGTCTTCTCTCTCGCAGTGGCCAGGAGCTGATGGCTGTAGAAGAGTGTGAGTAAAAAGGCAAGTGTGTAGTAATACTTGTGACTACTCTGTAGGCCTGAATCCAGCAAGCTATGGCTTAGGCATGTCCTAAGCTGTGAGCTGATTTTATTCCTCTTTTTAGCCCTCAATGGATTTTTCTGTAGCTTGCTCCAATCCTTTTGTGAACCCGTGAGAAATTTGGTCAAGGGCAATGTCCTTGGGGTGATGTCACAGTGCAATGTTCATGGCAAAGAGTTACACAGCTTCACTGCCTGCAGTGTGCAAGAGCAGTTTTCTGCCACAAACTCTGTGATCTTGGTCAAGGCATTTTGTTTCCCTCTCTGTAAAATGGGGATTTTGTATTCCTGTTCACAGGGAATTTGGAGGATAATATTTAGAGGTTGTTCAGATGCTAGGGCTGAGAGATTTATAGAAACATACATATTAAAGTAAGCAATTTGGTCTTAATGTGATTCCTTTCTGACTTCCAACAGCCCAAGCCATAAAACCAGGCTTTCTTTTAATTTTTTTTTTTTAATTTGGTTTGTCTCTCTCTTAAAAAAAAAGCACAGGCATACTCTGCTGTCTTTATTATATCTAATATTTGTGCTGTACTTGCTCTTAATGTGGATTTTCCAGTGTTAAACTCTGAGACACAGGATGCTCTTGTACCTTGAATGGGATAGCATTAAAAAGCACTGCAGGGTTAAAGAGTTCCCAGGTTCAGCAGGAATTCACAGTCCTCATCACATTCAAACACAAGACTCCTCCACAGCAGAGTTTGAGTCTGGTGTTTTCCTGATTAAAGAGTCTGGACATCTCCTCACCATGGCTGGCTTAGGCTGAAATGCTTATCTCCAGAAAGGAGAGAAGAAAGAGGAGAGGAATAAAGTCTCCTCGGTGTCAAGTCTGTCCTGGTAGGTGCAATGTTCCTCAGGGTGGGTAACACCTGTAAAATGGTTGAATTGGGTGTGTTTTGTGCTATGAAACATGAAACTGTTGCCTTGTCTGCTCTGTTTGTGCAGAGCAGAAACTCTGAAAAGGCTGATTTATCCATGTCTTCTGTTCTCTAAGAATAAGAAATCCTTCCCGCACCTTTTCGTTTGTAACTTCCTGGAACTCCACATGTGTGGCAGAAATTAGGTCATCTAATTGATTTATAGTCAATCAGTGACTGTAAAGCCCTTGCATTCCTCATGAGCAATTTATGGAGGTCTGAAAGTTCAGCCCCTGAGCTGCAGTGGAGGCTTTAGCCTGGCTGCAACGTGGGTTTAAAACTGTTAAAAATCCCTGGACTTGCAATCCTCTGGTGTTAGAGATTGTTTTAGAAGGTGTTGGCTCTGTGGTAGGAAAGGGGGTGATGAGAGAACAGAAGTGAGTGCCTGCAGGCTGTGAGCCCCAGGAGAGCTCTGACCCTGCAGGAGATGCAGCAGCTCTGGCCAGGGCTGGGAGCTGCAGCCATGGGAGGCATCACTGCAGGGGACAGGAAGGCTCCATTGCAGCTCTGGGTTCTTTTAGCCCAAACTGCTGCTCTAACAGCAGGGGAAGGTTCACCCTGGCTCTTGCTCCCGTTTGAGATGAGGATTTGGGAATATGGAAATAAAGGTGATATGGATTGTTTGTGGTTTTCTTTATTGCTGTTAGTGCATATCATTATGTTATTGGAAGCTCTTGCTATTGCTTCAGTTTTGATCACTTAACAATTCATGTAGAACCAGGAGTAGTCTCTGCTTCCTCCCAGATCTGCTGTTGGAAAATATTGGAAGAAGCAATTATACCTCCAGCTCCCAAACAACCTCAAAATCATCTCTTTCTGGAAAAAGAAGCAGGGAAAAGGAATATATATGCACTGGTGTAGCAGCAAGCATCAGTTTTGGCTCCAGCCACACAGATGAGTTTGGTTGCTTGGTGTTCATCCCCTGTTGCCAGTTATATCTTGTGAATTTCCAGCTATCATCATCCACTCACAAAACCCCACAACCCTTAGTTATTAATTCCCCCTTCCCACTGACCTGGCTCTCCATAAATCTTAGGCCTGGAATCTTTCTTCCTTTCTTCTCCTCCTGCTCCCACCTCTTTCTCTCTTTTTTCTCTTTTAAATTAAACACATTCCAGAGTGAGGCTGGGAGCTGTTAGGAAGCTCTGCATTGATGGGCTTTCCTTTGGGATGTGCAGGCTGGTGAGATCCCTGCCCGTGCTTCTCCAGCCTGCAGCAAGGAGTAAAGGGAGACATCAGCTTGTGGCATCCAGCACTCCCTGTTCTGCTCCTGAACCACTTTTGCTTTCTGAGTTCACCAGGAGAAAGGCACTAAAAAATAAGAATAAACCCATACCAGAATCAAGATATGTGCAGACTGCTGTTGTGACTCTTTCCTCAAGGGGCCTGGTATTTCATCACAGAGGAAATCAGATTAGTTTGACATGATTTGTTCTGGACAGATGTATGTTGACTGTAAAGTGATTTGATGGTTATCTTTCAGGTGCTTATAAATAGTCTGTTCATTTACTGCTTCATTTTTTTTTCTGGGTATTTATGTAAAAATGGCTGGCTTGTGTTCTCCATTTTTAAAGATAACCATCATCCTGCCCTTCTGCCCAGAGAATCACAGGATGGCCTCCAGAAGTTCTTGGACATGTTCACCAGTCACTCACCAGAACACTCTCTAAGAGCTCTCAAGATACTGTGGCTCACCGAATCAGAAACTTCAGAATTGCCTTGATAAGTCAATAATTAGTAAGATTTTTTCCTTTGGATGCTATGTTTGTGAGAGACACATTGTAAAACTTTTCATTTTTAAACTTTGTGCACTACCTTGGTCATGCCCAGAAACTCAACTTCCCAACTGGGTGAGTCTGAATGTGGATTCCCCCCACACCCAGAGAAAAAAAGTATAGAAGAAGCTGGGAAAAGGATCTTAAGGACTGATTGAAGTCAACCCAAGTATGGCAAGAGAAAGCCCCGGGGTTTTATGTAGTGCAGGCCCAACTGAGAAATAAGGCAGGGAAGCAGCGGATATCCCACCTATTAATTTTGCACTTTGTGTTTGGGTTTACCAGATTCTTTTAGCTGGAGTGCTTTAACACAATAAGTGTTATAAAACGTTTTAACTTTCTCAAGGAAGCCCAAATACTTTTAGCAGATGACTTGATCTCTCGTGCCAGTGAGCGTGTGCTGCAGTCTCTGTGCAATTTCCCTTTGACAGAGTGCCCAGTCCTGCAGGAGAACAGCTGAAGGCACAAAGTAATTTGATCGAAATTTTAAAACATCTTGAGGGATCTAAGCTTTGTCCCATCAAGGAGAACCACTTTTCACCTTTCCCTCACTTCTGCCTCTTAAAAATCCGTAAGTAAGAAGAAAAAAATTCCTCAACCCTTAATTTATATTTAGAAGCTGAGTGTTTTCCTTGAATCCCTTTCTGGCTCGGCCAAACTCGGAGCCCAGGCTGACAGCTGTGAGTTTGTACCATCAATTTCCATGTCCATGTTCCTCAGATAATTACCTGAGGGAGCAGGTTTCAAACCACAGCGTGTGGCCCAGGGCCAAGGCGATGGAGATCTGGCATTGTGTGGGAAGAAGGGTCAGTGCAAATCAAATATGACCCCCATTCCCACATGAAAAGGAAATAAAACCTCCACGTGCAGGCATGTGGAGAAGCTTCTCCTTAGTCCCTCAGCTTAAATATAAGCAAGCAGGAAAAATAATGCTGGCAAGGAAATACAGCCGTGTTTATTGGCCATTGGGTGCCCAGCAGGTCTCAAACCCTTCAGCGCTGGTTTTTCATTAATGCTGCACTGGAAACCCCGGCTGCCTGCTTGTTTTAGGAGCTGAAAATCTTCTGTGTGCTGGAGGCAGGAATAAAAGTTTGCAGCAAAGAACATAAAAAGGAAAAGTTAACGTGGCTGTGAGCAACTTGGGTGGAAAGCTGAAAGCTCCTCACACAGACATTGCAGAAACACGTTCCTCCAGACTGGATGAACTGCCTTGGAGGTTGGGCACCGAGGGATGTGTCACCCACCCTTTGCCTCTGAGCACGAAGAGAGGCCAGGGTGACCACCTTGGGCTTCAGTGTCTCACTTTCAGGTGCCTAAATTAGGGCAGGTAAATCCCACACTTGCAGTGTAGGCAGGGACTGTCTTGCAGATCGTGGTGCTGCAGGGGGAATAGGCCAGTCTGAGGGAATAGGGTGGCAGGATATTGTCCTGCCCTGCTGGTGAAACTCAAACTCTTAAGGATGGCTCCAAAGGCCCCATGTTCTCTTTGTCCAGGACATCCACCCCATTGTCTGGTTCCTTTTCTACAAACAAGAGCAACCCAGTTCCCACAACCAAATTGCTTCAGTAGCTTGTTCAACAAGCACCCCTCATGGGCTCAGCTGTAATCATCCCCAGTGTCACTCAGCCAGAAATTGCTGGATTTTGGTGTGTGTGGAATGGCTCTGTGCTACCAGAGGACCTGCAGCTGTGGTCATCACGGTGTCCTTGTGTCCCATGGGCTGCAGGACAAAAGAGCTCAAGCAGCACCTGACCCAGGTGGGTTTACTACTGGGTTTACTCCCCACACAGTGTCACTTGTCCCACCCTGGAAAGCCACAGAGGCCAGCCTTGGTGAGGTGTCCTGTGAGTCAGCTGTGGATGCTCTTGGGAAGTCAGGAATTCTTCCCATACAAAAATTCCAGGCTGTGTAATACAAATGGCTATATTTAGGCATTTGAACCACAACTCGCTGAGTGCCCCCAGTGTAACAGAGCAAAAGGAGTGTGAGGAAGTAGCAAAGTATTTGTCCCACATAAAGACTAAATATCCATTATCAGCAATCTCTTTGGCCTGCTTCCTCTGTTGTTTCTTTCCCTCTGGAGGTTTGGCAATTGGATTGATTTGCTGCCTGACTCACTGTCTTAGATTGAGATACTGAGAATTGCTGACAGTATTAATAAAATTAGCATTAGGGAGGATGTTTGAACGTTTGCCTTTGACGTTTTTAGGGGAGAAGCTGACATTTAGTCTGAGTTTAAAAGTTACTTAATTGCCTTTGTTTTTTCCCCTGACCAAAGTCTTTGTAGTTTTCATGTGAAAACTTAGTCCAGAAGTAAGAATTTCAGATTGCAAGTTTTGGTCTTTCTTTTTTCTGAGAACCCCTGATTAGTTAAGAAAGCACTAGATATTTAACAGCGTTCTTGGGAGAAGTATTTTCATAAAACCATAAAATACATGTACAAGTATCTCCAGCAGTATTGTTTTATGATAGTGAGGATTATTTTGTTCTATCTTAGGTGACATAAAGGTCAAACTGAAATAATAGTCTTAATGTCAAAATCTAAGGACAGGCAAATAATTTTCAAGAATGGTTTGCATCATTACTCTTAAATGCAGTTGCCTGGTCTTTAGGATTTGTGGTTAGCTTTTGCTCCCTGTGGGAAATGACTGAATTGAGGAGACATTTGTTTCATGTCATGACTGCTCTTTATCTACACACCCTGTGCTGTTTTCACGTGGTACAATTAATCCCCAGGGAACAGCAGCAGACTGAGCTTGGGTTTGCTCTGGTCAGCAAGAGGATCACTTTCCACAGTCATTACAGGCAATTTGCAGTAGCCCTTAAAGGTTTTAATTCAGGTGGTTGTTATTTTGTGCTCTTTGCCTGACAAGTGGAGCTGCCTGATGTCACTGAGAGTCTTCTTGAATATTCCCTTTCCATAACCATTGGGGCAAAGTGTTGGAGCTGCTGCCACTGGTCAGTGCCCATCTAAGGTGTGGAATTGTGTGAAAGATCTTCCACATGTTAACACTCATTTATAGGTTGTATCCTTTCAAATAGGATCCTTTTATCATTTTTATCCTTTTTATCCTTTTTATCCTTTTACTAGGGCACTGCTGGTCACCTCCCTGCCCTGTCTGTTTCCTGCCAGCCTCATGCCTTGGCTGGTGGGAATACAAGTTTTTGGGTCTGGAACTGGCATTACTTTGTGCCTGTGTCGTTTTGAGGCCATACATGCTGGCTGTGTGGTGCTATCAGCAGAATCAGTTCCTCTTCAGGGGAGTTTTCAGTGGGGGAATCCAGCAGAAAGCCTGTGCCAGTCCAGCTGTACATGTGTGCGGTCCAATTCCCACTGCCTTTAATGAAGAGCAAGTGCCAGAATCTAAAACAACCTTTCCTGCTCTCCTATAGACAGCACTGCTTGTTCCATCCCACAAAAAGTTGCTATTCTCTTATCTGTTTTTCCCTTTCTCCGATTGCACAAAGTATAAATTACTTTAGTGCAAAAACTTTGGAAGGTTTTGTCCCTCTTCCCCCTTTCCTGAAAAGCTTGCATACAGAGTGAGACACTCATAAGCTCTTCTGAGATAAGAATTTAATTTATTTATGCTTCGTTGTTCCAGGCATGGCTACAGACTGGTTTGGAAATTTGCTGTTCCAACTTTAACAGGTCACTGCATGGAAAGGAGCAGCTGGATTTTCCTCCAGAGCAGCCGTCAGCTGTTGGAAGTCTCTTGATACTTCCCTGGCTTCTCCAGATTCAGCATTAACTTCTCCTTCCTGTAACAGGAATTATGTTACGTGCTGTAGACTCTCTAGCTAGAAAAAGGAGGAAAGCATAGGAGGGAAAAACAGCAGATGCTGGTGGGGCTGGAAGAGGCCACACCATTGCTCTGACTCCTTTTCACCTTCCTAAGGTCAAAGTGGAGGAGAAAAACCCTCTCCAAATCCAGCATGTCACAGTCTGTCTGAAGTGACTGCTGTAGCTCAAGCAACTTCTGTAGCTCAAGCAGGTGGGCAATGAGTCCAAACTCCAGAAACATGAACTACTCCATGCTTTTACACTGTTTTTCCCTCTCACCTCTTCCCCTCTTAGGAAGTGCCTCCTCTGTGGTGTATTCCAGTGTTCCAGGGTAGCTGAGGGATGGAGGCAGCAGCCCCATTTCTCATCTCACATGGCTGCAGAATTCTGCTGACTCTGCTGAAGTTTGTCCTGATCTGTGCAGATAGAATGACCCATATGTGAAATCTGTGTGATGACATCTGTAGGAGATGTAATGCAGCCAAGTAACTTTGCCATGAGAACAGTTTCAGTCTTGCTTGACTTTCTTTTAGAATACAATGACAAAAATATCAGATTGCATTAAGTAGTACTTAATTAATGTAAGCCATGAGAGAGAAATTCAGGCAACTTGCTCCTTTGAGCTGGATGTTTTACTGAGAACTGAGCCAGGGTGACATAACTGGTGACTTTTTGCAGAAGTTGAGCTGTTGGTTGCCTCTCGTCTCAACTTTACCAAGATTTGTCCTTCAACACCAGCTAAAAAAACTTGAAAGCAGGTTTTCTGCTTGATCTTTCACATTCTTTGTATCAGAGCCCTCATCAGAGTGCTCCTTGCTCTGAACCTTGTGCTGTAATTTGTGCCCACAGTCTCGAAAGGCTGTGGGCAAAGGTGTGGGACAGAAAGTGCACAAGCAAGAGTGTCCCAAGGCAAGCAGAACTGCAGGCACTGGCAGCTGACAGTATTTAACCTCTGCAGGGAGCTGATTGATAGACATTCTGCATACAGTCACAATCAATGGAACTTTTTCATGTAACTGAAACTGATTATGGGAAGAGAATAAAGCGAGAAGGGGAAGGAACAGGGGAAAATGCCCCACAGTTACCACTGCTGGTTATCAGAACTTGCAGTTGATGTCCTGTGAAAAACACGGGGAAATAACTGAAAGTCAGAAGGGAAGAGTTACTGGCCATGACATCATTAACTCAGTTAATATAAAACATTATATGCTCACAATGGGAGACTTGTTTGTTGAGCTGCTGGTAAAAGGGGTGGATTCTGCCTGGTATGAAATGACAAGGTTCCACTTTGACATGTCTAAATATCCGCTGGCCTTCAGTGTGGTTTTGTTCAGACCAGGACATCCTCAGTTCTCTGAGATTAGTGTGACCTTTTCCCCTTGGCCTTTCTGGTTAAGATGCAAGAGAGAGGATATGAATTTGGTTGTAGGATGCAAGGAGCCTGAAGAGACTCCAGATGAAGTTTCTAGATCCTTTTGATGCACTGTTGACCATTTTCAGACACTTTTCCTCTTCCCCATGGTCTGAACTCTGAGCTGTTCATTAAAAGGGAAGAAAGAAAAAGCAGTTCCCTCTAGCTGAGGCACTTAATCATGTTTGGAAGATCCTCAGATGCAGCCCCTGCAGGGCTGGTGGAGCCTGAGGCTGGGCTCTCCCGGGGGATATTAGCGGCTCATGGTTCGCACATCAAGCTTCCGTGAGGAGTGGGATTATCAGAGAAAATCCCCCCGTGCACCCAAATCTGAACTCTTGCTCTCTTGCCTGTGCAGTTAGACTCCAACTCACAAAATGAACCAGCTGGATTAGCACAGGCCAGGCCAAGTTCTCTGGAGGAGGGGTACGTCACGTCCTGTGAGCAGAGCAGGCATGGCCTGAGCGGCATTCCGTGGTTTGTCTGACTCTGAGCTTGTCCTGGATGGTGTGGGGGAAGGTCTTCACAAAAACCTCCTGAATAATGGCTGCTTTTAGAGTTCCTGTCAACGGTCTGGTATGACGTGTGACTTTATGGTAGAACTCTCCTTCTGAAATTCAGTGTGCTCACAACCGCCCATGTCTTGGCCAGGGCTAATCGTAATCACTCGTTAATTGAAAAATGGTGAGGGAAATTGGTAGCCTGCTATAGAATGAAATATCCCAAGGACATCTGGAGTTAGATGCGTATATCCAAGGGGTGTGAAATAAGAAAGCAATTGTCTGTGTCCCCAGGGAGCTGTAACCCTGTCAGTAATATTTTTTTTTGTCCAGGGAATGTAGCAGGAATGTCGTTGTAGGACACGAAAAAAAGATGAGAGACTCTAAATATTTCAGAACGCAAAGAGTATAAAAAAACTTTATTGGCTGATTCTCACTACCTTTTTATAAGGTGTTCTGATACAGACTTAACATGGTTGGTGAATAGGAATGACACCTCCCTAATCCCATTGGTTAAACCAGAGAAACAGCTGAAATGTTTTGAGAACTAGAAAAGCAAAACACCACCTGGAGGAAGATTGTTTTGAGAAAGGATAATTGTTTGCCAAGATTTGTTTTGAGAAGAAGCTTTCTTAAGAATTTTTCCCTTGGGAGAAAGTGAGCAGAATTTTAGAGAAGTTTTAGCAGGCTAAAATCTCTCAGACCCAGAAATATCAAGCCCACACAGGAATAACCCCCTGTCCTTGGAAAAGTATGGACAGCCTTGGTATTGAGGTAAAGGATCCTCCTCCCTACCCTGTGAGGGGATGAGAGCCAAGGACACGGTGTCCTGCTCCAAGCTGATGTGAGTGGAGCCCATCAAACATGGGCAGGAGGTGGCTGGGCAGGTATTTCACTACCTGAAATACCAACCAAGCTTCAGAGTTTAAAAACAGGTCATCTACCCTCCACAACGAGAATTCCAGATGCATTCCCATCCCATGACTTTCAGGTAATCTTCCACTGGCTTGTGATTTCTGAGGAGCCATAGATTGAATCCAGGCATGCTAGCTAAGCTGAATTTCTGAGTGTTAGATGTTTTTGGTGTTTATTTGTTTAAAACTAATTTTTTCCTTTGAAATTCCTTCAATACCAAAGGGTAAGTGGATTCTTGGGCACTAATTTAAGATATTGCTACTAATTATAACCTAATGCTTACTGTTTGTCAAAAACTGAGAATCAGCAATGATGAAAGATGAAACTGCCCCAAGTTTCTTGGCAAAAGTGATGGAGGCAAATATTTCAGAGGTCATTTCAATTTTGAAATTTGCTTCCTTGGACATTGTGCTCTGGTAACATTTGCCTTCTAGATGTTATCAGAGAAGCACTGGAATTTCATAGTAACTAAAATGAAAGAATTTTAGGATGCAGAGTCTGGTTGTTGGAGATATCCCTGTCCTGCTGTTCTCATTAACCTTGCTGGTCTTACAGGCAGTCACTGTGCAGTCCAGGTCCTGCCTTTCTCAGTCAACATCTTACATCTCAAGCTCAAAATGATTTGGTAGTCCCCATTCACTGATAACACATTTGACTCATCCTCTTTGTTATCTGTTGACTCTGCAATTAGCTTATGTGGGTTTTTTCCCTTTTTAAAAAAAAAAAAAAAAGCAAACATAACCCCAGACTTGCTTGTGCATTAATTGACTTTGCAAGTTAAATAGTGCTCTCATTTAACAGCCATGCTGCAGGAACACCAAGAGACCACAGAGCAGAGCCTTCTGTGGGCATAGAACAAGCTCACAGCTACAGCAGGACCTGCCAGGTGACAGCTTCTGCAGCCCTAAACATTCCCTCTTTTTGCATGGGAATAATGGAGACTCTGAAGAAACACTGCATTGGCAGATGCTACAGCTCAAGGGCAGCAGTGTAGGAAAACAAATAACAAACAAATACCTTTCAAGTTTTCTGTGCACCTTTTGTCACTATCCTAATTTTGATATTGTGTAATTCTTGCACAGCATAAAACTCCTGTTGCTTTTGGTTCTTAGATGAGTTCAGCTTTTCCAAATGCATCCCCTGTTCCTAGCCTGGAATTCTGACCTGTATCTCACTGGGTGGAGCAGGAAGGCTGTACCCAGGCACTGGTAGGAAATTTATTTGTGCTTTTTTTTCAGCTAAGCTGAATCTGGGAGCATCCTGAGAACAGTTTTGGATGTGTTGTGCTCCTGCAGTTGTTGCCTCTCCTTGGGGTATCTTGGGCCTCAGGGAGAAGGAATTGAAATATCTTTTCTTTGGGAAAACAGGGCTTGTGTGGAGCTTGAACTGGGAGAATGTCCTTGTGTAGAGGCTGGGAAAGCAGGTGGCCTGTTCTCCTAGAAGTCATCAAGTGGCTGCTCTGATCTCAGATCAGAAATGAAGTGCCTGTTTCTGTGAGCAGGTGAAAATACCCCAGGATATGGTCAGATTTCTAAGAAGTTTCAACACCTACTTACTCTGTTTCTTTCCTTATCTCCCTCCAGCAATCATAAGTCATGTGGAACACCTTTTTTTCATGGAATTGAGCTGCAGGTTCAAAACCCCTCTGCAGTAGATTGCAAGCAGGTTGCTGCTTTGACTTTTTAATTTATATCACTGAAGACAAATTTTATTAGTAAAATCTTGGGCAACTCAGCAGTGGATTTTTAGGCTCTGACTGGGTGCCTGGAGCTGCATTTCTTTGAACTGTCTTCTAGAGGAACTGCAGCTGTATAAATGGATGAAGACTGTGGAAAGAAACTATAAATATGGCTTTATTAAGGTGGGTTTTTAAATCAAAGTGACTTTTTGAAATATTTTAATGAACCCTAAGAACTATTTTGCAGTTCTTTCCAGCAGTTATGTTACTTTTCAGCAATGGAAGAGGAGGGGGACGTTAGTGAGGGAACTGTGGCCATTGCATCTGTGGCTGTGCCTTTTCCATGGACTTGGCTGGGCAGAAAACTTAAAATATCCAGGGGCTAGAATGCCTCTTCTGCTACTAATTTTCATGGTGTAAAGTGTAGCCAGGTTTCACAGGGATAGAGAGATACCACTGGGATGGTGTCGGGGAGGGAGGAATTTTGGGGACATTTAAGATATTTCCTGTTGCCCTGCAGCTTTTTCAATGGGCAGTGGTGGATTGTGCTTTACCAGGAATGTGACAAACCTACTCAATATATGTTTTCCTTGCTGGAAGTAAATTAAAAACAATGATTTAGCACAGAAAAAAATGTGCAAGCATTGCTTTGGTGATGGTTTAGTCCCTTCTGTTCCCCTCGTGTTCTTGTCCCAGAGAGTTTAGGATCTGTGCTTAAGTGCACATGGCAGGAATCAGAATTCCACAAGCCAGCTGGTCCTTGGTGTTGGCTGTCCTGGGAGTTAATGGTGGCTTCAGAAAGCACCACTGAACTGTGCTTCCTCAGCAGCTGGGAAACTACATGTTGGGGCTTGACATCAGAAAAGACACGTCCATTCCAGCTTAAACACACATCTCCACATCCCAGTGACTCCAAACCTGGCTCCAGTGAACTCCAAAGGGACTTGGACTGAAACAGGCAGAGTGGAGCAAGGGATGGGTGGAGGGATATGAGTGGTCATTGGAAAGTCAGGGCTAAACCTCTGGCAGTTCTCTCTTCCTTCTTCTCCACCATAACACCGTGTCTTTGAGGAGAACACTGGGCAAGGTTCCTCCCTGAAGGCCAAGGCCGTAGTGTCGATTGGTTCTCTCGATGGTTAGATGATATACTTCAGGAGACAGGGTTGCTCATGGAACACATGCTTTATTCTCAGGGGTCATGGGTGCCAGGGTTTGCCATCAGCTGCCAGCCCAGCTGCTGGCGTGGTTCCAAGAGAGTTCCAAGAGAGCGAATTTCCCGTTACAGTCTATTTTATCCTATTCTGTGTTGAATATTCTATTTACAGTGACCAACCGGTGTGAAACACAAATCCTATAGAATTTACATACAGCCTATGAGTACTACTAGATTTAAATAAGACACTACCTTCTTATGCTAATTTCTATAATCCCTTCTTCCTGCTATCCCTGCAGACCCCTTTTCTGCCTGGTCACTGGTATTGCTTAACATCTGTCCCTGGACTGGCATCCCTTCCCATATCAAAACTAACCATCATTTCTACTTCACTCACTGGCCCAATGTTCTCCGAACCTACTGCTAAACAATCGTATTTATAAGGTTTCCCTATATCACCTTCCCCAACACCGTAGCATGAAGGAAATAATTCAGAAAGCTGCTCAGTAGTATTCCAGAGTGTAGAAATCACTGTGATGGAACCAGGTTTCCTCTGGGTGTGTGCACGTGCACACGTCTGTGTAAATGAATGTGTAAAAGAAAAGGCACTGGAGTGCATCACCCAGAGGTGGTCTGAGCTGGGATTTCCACGTGGGGAGGCTTTGTAGCAACTGCAGTGTTCTGTTTGGGGAGGCAGAGGTGTTCCAGATACACGGTACCATCATGGTAAAAATGTTTTTGGCACAGAGGTAACCACCTCTCTTTTAATTGAAGTGTCACATTTTACCCACTTGCAGTTTCCTGCTTGTATGTTTTGGCTTTTGCCCAGCACCTCAGGCTATGTGTGCTCATCTGGTTTTGATAAAACATTGAACTTAGACAATATATCTTTTTGGACATTTCTTCCTGTTAGATTCAAGTGTGATACAAAGCAACCAGTACTTGATCAGTAGCAGACACTGTTTCTATCAAGCATTGTTGGATGTTCATTAGCCATGAAAGGACTTTAGAGAAAACTTGCCACAGGACAGGCTGGTGCTTCTCCTTCCCCAGCCACCTCAGTGGCTGCCTGTTGGGTGCTCTTCTGAAGCCCATGTTCACATACCAGGCTGCAATATCCAAGTTATTTGTGTATCTTGCCTCTTTTATAGTCTTGTTAGTCTGCTAAGAGAGATAAAAATGCCCATGAGATTTTGAACAGTGGCAGATGAACGGAAGTAGTAACCTCATTAAAAATCTTCTCTTCATCCTGACATTTAGGTAGCATTTGAGAATGCAGTGCAGTAAAATGTTGGGTGAGAAGATGAATAAAAACAGCATTTCTCATGGTGTGCCCAAGGAGCACGTGTGACCTCTGATATGAGTGTAGGTCACTCAGCCTCTGTAACACCTCCATGTCCCTGATATATGCAAGGAAAGATGTAGCACATCCATGTTTATTAGACAGTGATCTAAAAGGTGAAGAAAGGCATTTATCTCTCTGAAGTTCATGTCTGCCTGTCTCCTTTCCACCACTCACCTGGGCTCCCCTTGGAGGAGGGAGAAGGAGGGATCTCTCCAGAGGCTGAGCATCCCTGCCTGATTTGTGTGCCTGGCAAGCACACCAGAGGTTGCTCTGTCACCACATGGTGTTGCAGTGCTCAGTGAGCTTGGGATGGCTGCTGTGTCCCTGTGTTAGCACCGTTCCTCGTGGAGAAATTGCCTGAATTCCAGTCCCAGGGGAGTTCTGCCTTCCTGCAGGGCACTGCCCGTGGCCCGTGCTGCTGGGCTGGCACAGGAGCTGCTGCTGGGGGTCCCTGCTGTGGTGCCAGGGCAGCAGCTCCCACAGCCCTTCCTGTGGTGCCAGTGCTGGCACCCAGTGTCCAGCTCACAGCTCTTCCAGCAGGAGGGAAATGGGTGACACTCCATGAAAACCTTCTGGGTAGGTTGGTCCTGCTGCTGTTGGGAAGCCTGAGATGCAGAGGGAGATAAAAGCCACTCAGACTTGCAGAGCACCGTTGTCAGAGGCTTTAGCCTGACCTCAGGCTCTGACAGACGTGTTTATCCAGCGTGGGGGAGGCTGGAGGCACTGCACAGACCTCTTTGTTCTCAGCTTTTTTATCTCTCCATGTCTCATCTCCCTTCCTTCCCCCGGTGGACCGAGATGAAAGTTGTGTGCACCCCTCTGCAAGCTTCCTCAGAGATCCAATTTAAATACCTCATCCTTGGAGCATATGGGAGGGTTGAGCCATTGAACCTATGCCACTGCAGGGTTACAGTCCCAGAGCTTTTTTTGTCTTGTTTCTGGGATTATGGATATTCAAAACTGAGATTGAACACTTAGACTTTTATGGGAAAGGCTGGTAGAACTTAATGTGCTCTTTGGTTTTCAGCAGATTTTTGCTCAACGTGGAGCTGAGTTTTGCCATCTTGCTGCAATACTATACTCCAATAAATAAATGCAGTAGAATCCCATTTAATTTGTATGAGTTGCAACCCCTAAAATCCTCTAGGCTATTTGAACAGATTACAAACCAAACCCCAGAGTTTTTCCCTGATTTTCCAGCTGTGCAAATCCATCCTTGGATATTAAAAAGACTAAGTCTCATTATACATTTTCTGTCTCCTGTATCATGACCAATTTTCTAGAAAAATCAAAGATCTGGTTCTTGGAATGTTGTCACTAACAAGTGTTTTTTTAATGATATCTTAATCTTCAAAGGCAGGAGATAACTCTCAAAGTGAGAGCAGCCTGCAGGTTTCTCAGTGACACTGAAATACCTGATAGACCCTCACTAAATCTGTCTCCAGCTCCAGGGATTAGAAGGCAGCTGACAATTTTCATTAATGATACATAGGATGAGGGGGAAATCCAGCTTACACTCCCTGTATTGGTTGTTGTGATGATTGAAATGTGGTTTTGTTTTTGCCTTTATCACATGTACGTGGGAAAGAATAAATACATAGCAGAGGTTCCATTTTTTTGAAGCATCACTCATCTGAGCCATCTCCGGTGTAAAAAATGAAGTTGCTTTTACAGAAACCATACAAAACCATTGTCAGGGCTTCTATGAAATACTGGTGTGTCCTAATAATAACTTCTAGCTGAAAAATCTTGGCATCCTGCACCTAAGGAAAGGGTTTTAAAATTCACCTTCAGTATTTGGGCAACAGGCAAAACATGTGGCTCTGTTTAGGAGCTATTTTCGTTAAAGCTTGACAATACAGGATGATAAAATACAGCTGCATTGTTTAAACTTTCAATTTAACTTCTGGTTTGGGTCCAAGCTGTTTCATCAATATGGCGCCATTCATTTCAAAACAAAGCCCTTGGAAGGGTCTCCATTACCCCACCATTGATCAAGAGGGTGTTAAAATGTACAGCCTAATTATGTTCCTGGCCTGTTTGGAATTCCAAAATTGGATTTTTATAACTGTCAAATTTGCAATCAGGGTAGCTTTCCATGACAATTAGTCAGAATTATTAGCGCTTTTCTTGCCAGGGAATTATAACTAATGATGGTGGCTCACTTTTCAAGGCTCAGTAAGTGTCAAAGGCAACATATATCTTACAGAAGAGCCATTTGACTGCAAAATTGTCTGCACTGAGCTGCACCCGAGCCTCTACTACTGTTACAGTCATTTTTATCAGTCCTCTAGGGCTGAGTTGTGGCTACAACCTCTACTGCAAGCCCTGCACATAGAATTAACCACTGGGTTCTGCCTTGTTGCAAGATGGGACTCAGGAGATTGTGACACGAGGAAGTTCATCCTTGAGTATTGCACTCAAGCTTACCTTGGTGAGGGCTGGTACTCAAAAGGCTGCTGCTTTTGGTCAATGATTGCTTTGAATCTTTCAAATGAGCCCAGCAGAAACATCTGTACAACCTGAGGAAGGCTCAATCCTCTCAGCCTGACACCTGACTCACAGCTAAAGCTCCTGTCTGTGTGCAAGGTTGAGTTTGTGCTAAACTAGAGATGTTTGCCCAGGTGGGAATTCCTTCTTGGTACAGCTCTATAAATGTTATACAGAATATTCAAGGGAAAAAAATAAGGGAGAAAACAGTTACAACAACAAGCAAAGCCAAACCCAAGGACATTAAAGCTGAGGTATCCCCATGCTGTCCTATGCAGTGCTTTGCAGACGTGGTTCTTCAGCCCAAATGCTGGAGCATGAGGGTATTTGCTCACAGGAGAGCAAACACTGGCAGAAAACAGCAAACACTGGCCCTTGCCTCCTGTGCAACATCAGTTTTGGAGGCATCTGTTCAAGATGCACATGACCTTCTGTTTAAGGAATTGATGTCGTTGAAAAATAATCAATTACTATTTCCAGGTTGGGTTCATTTTCATCTTTCTCCGTCTTATCTGGCAGTGTCCCTCTGTGAGGTGCAGATCCTCATTCTAAAGCAAAGGTGGCAACTCAAACCAGTTAAACTTAAGCACAAATGCTGGTGTCAAACTATCACCTCTGGTTTCCCCCAGGCAGCCAGAGCCTGCCTTTTTCTCTTAGGACATCTCTGTTTCTCTTAGAACATTTTTTTTTTTTCTCAGAACACCTCTTTTTGTCTTAGAACACCTGGAACATCTCTGTGTCCACTGACATATATTTACCTGGACAGTCATGTGATTGTTTTTGACAAAAAGATCTGGATTTTAGGTTTATTGATACAGGTTCCAAGTTGCTCATACCCCTAATTCTGCAGAACGTTTGCCCTGGAAGAAAGAGGGATTGTACTCAATTTTGCTTAATTAAATCAACCTAAACTAATTGTCAGCTAATAAAATAGTGTTGGTCAGCTCATAAAACAGAAATGAAGATTAAAAGAGCAGTTGCCATGAACAGGTGGTAACTCTGTTTCCAAGTTAGACCACATTACTCTCTGGCACAGAATCTCTGAGAATACCTCATATTCCAGTTTTTTTTTAAAAAATGTTTATGAAACTTATAAAATATAGAGCTCGTTTTATAACCAATTTTCTATCTCACCTGCCAAGAGCAGTGGGGGTTGAGCCAGCACAAGGCGGATGCAGAGTTTTAGGCAGATGTCCAGAAATGGATTCTCTGCACAGGGCTGTGGAATACATTTCTACCTTTGACTGGCCTTTCTGCTGCAGTTCTTCAGATTTAGCTTCTTCTTTCTTGTTTCTATTGCAGAAAAAGACCTAGTAAACATATTTTTTATGTCATTGATCTTGACCTGACACTGTTGTGCAAAAGGAGAAACTTTCTGTTCTGACTGTGGATGCTGCTTAACTCTAGATGGATCCTGAGTTAGTTAACAGGATCCCTCTGGATTCGGCCTTTAGTGTTTTTGTTGACTCTGCAGATCTTGCAGAAGGTATTAAACATTTATCTAATTTCATCTGGAAAGGACTAAACTGGAATCTTTCTCTGCTTCTCAAAGTAGAAGCAGAACTTGGTGGTTTGAAGTTGCTGTTAATGGTTGAATGATGAAAGAAAATTTATTGCATAGTGATTATTCTATTATTTGGATAAGAGTGAAAACCATGTGGTTTTGAGCATTTTGTTATGGCTTGCAAAACCATAAGGTACTTATGGTATTTATGGTATTACCAGAAGGTAATGTGGATGCTCTGTAGTGGTGCAGGGCTTCCAGCACCAGACTTGCCATTTTCTGTGAGCACCCATTCCCAAAATTCTCATGCAAGATGTGCTTCATTGATCTTAAATCCTCAGATGTGAAAGACAAGATGAATTTTCTTCCCCCTCACTCAGGATCAATGTGCTGCCTTGATGCAGCTCCTCAGGCTGCACTGACAGGGGAAAGGGGAGGCTTCTGCCAGGCTTGGGGTTAAAATGGGAATCTTGATTCTTGTTTCTCTGCACTCCCCTTGCAGCTGATGTGTCCTTCCCTGGCATGGAGGGCAGCTGTTGAGGCCAAGGATAACCAGATTTTAGGCTCTTTGAGACTTGGCTGTGCTGGTTCCTGACCTGGAGAAGAGAGGAGAAGGATATGAGGAGAAGAGTCTGCCCTGCTGACTGTACTGGGAGCTGGAGAAGGTGCTGGGGCTGCATCCCAGTGCTCAGCTGGAATCCTGTGGCTGCTGTAGCCAAGGCAGGGAGCAGGGTGGGTGGCACTGGTTTTCTGTGAGTCAGGGTGTTACTGTGCCTTGCTGCAGTCTTAAGGCAGACCTATAAAAAGAGGAAAGAGATTTAGACACCCGTCACATCTGACAGGATCTGGAGCTGGTGTAGCTGCAGGGAGGTTTCTGTGGGAGGCTGGGACTCCCCTGCCTGGTTCCTGCTGCAAAAGTGGTCCTGGCCACACCACAGGAAGGGCTCACTCAATAAATGCCATGTTTTCTAGGTTTGCACTTAAGTGGCCCTGTGATCCAGCCAGGCTGCCCTGCCTTAGGCTGTGTCCCAGACCCCTCCTGCCCACTGTCCCCTGTGCAGCCAGAGATGGGCACAGCTGGGAGCCCCCTGGCACTGGGGATGCAGGAAAGGCTGCAGCATGGCCATCACCTTGTCCCTAGAGGATTTCCTAGGGGCAAATGCTGCAGCCTGGCTCCCACTGCTCAGGCTGGTGGGAGGAGCAGTGCTGGGAGCAGTGCAGCACAGCCTGTGGTTGCTCATCTGAGAAAAACCGTGGTAGGAATTTATGGCAACACCCCTCAGGGGTCTGATTTACCATGTCCTTGCTGAATGAGCATCACTGAATCCCAAATCTTGGATTAAACTAGCTGAAAAGATTCCCCACACTGGCAATCCTGTGAGGGTCTTGGGGTCAGGTCCTGCTGAGACAGAATTTCTTTAAGGGAAGGGGAATAAGATAGTGCTGGAGTTCATTCTGGGCAGTTCTCTGTTCATCCACATGTCTCAGATTTACCCAACATTATGAAAACATGTGCTGGGAGTCACACCAGCAGTCAAGTCTCTATTTATTTTCCTCGAAGAATAGGTTTAGGGGGAATGTAACACTGACTTTGGGACTGGCCTTGCCCCATTATCACTGCTTGTGTGCTTTAAAGTTTGAGTGACACAGCAGAGCTGGAGGAAAGTTAAAGCATCATCCTCCAAAGAAATGTGTGTGGCCTTTAGTGACTCTGTGAGGGTCCCAAGGGACTGCAGGCATTGTCCAGATTTGCACTGGTGTAAATGCACCAGCATCTCCTGTTCTTCCCAGTGAGGATGAGTAGGAGGACTGTGAGCAAGTTGGCTGCTCAGCCTCCCAGGCCTTTGCACAAAACCATCCAGGACCCCAAACTAACAAAAACCACATTCAAAGCAATTATCTGACCTTGTTTGGTTGGTTTTAATGTGATGTTTCTAGACACTGGCACAACAAACACACTCTTGTAAACTCTTGTAACGGTTGTTTGCAGTTAGTATCTCCAAGATGGTTTTATGTGTGCTGATCATGACTCATATCCATCACTTCAGTGGGACTGTCACCCTCTGCTGCTGGAGGAAGTTTTTCCTGCTAAGACAATTATTTTCTCAGCTTGTTAAGCATTTTTCTTTTTCCTTTTATTACTCTTTTATTCACAAAACACAGATCTTGATTTGCTCACATATTTCCAGAGGAAAGTGCTTTGTGGTTCACAGACTTAAATAATTAGGTCTTCATAGACCTCAGACTGGTTATAAAGGCAGTTGGAGTCGTCCTCTCTGGCTTTACACTTGGAAACTAAAAAGTCTGTAGAGGGAAGGTGACCAAAGCAGCTGAGAAGCTGTCTTTGGCAGAGCTGGGGACAGACACCCCCTCTGCAGTGTACTCTGTTTTTCTAAGCATTAGGAGATGTTGCTGTGCCCACACTGCTAAAGGCCTTTCCCCCACTTTAATTCCATCTCTTCTTGTCACAAACATCATTTTTAGCACATGCACCAGCTGCTGGAAAGGTGCTGGATTCTTCTCCCCATAGCTCAGCCAAAACAACAGCAGCTGCTCTCCCTCGTTGCACCTGGGACCATTTTTTCCCCATTGTGTGTGATGGAAGCAGCGACTGCCATTATCCCAAAAAAACAACCCCAGATCCAAGTCCTGCCCCTTTTACACTGAACTGGAGTGGATGCTGCAGCCTTTTCCCTTCAGGAGGTTAGTCTGGGGTGGTATTTCTTGGAAGCATCATCTCCAGAGGAGGCAGGGGCTGTCTGGGGGCTGTTTCAGCCCTGGGGAGGGCAGTGTGTGCTGTGCACGCTGGGGGCCGGGGTTGCTGCTGGCACTGGGGCAGTGGAGGCACTTCCATTCCTCCCCACCTTGTGCTCCTCCAGCTGAGTGAACTTTTCCTCTGCTGAGCCAGCTGTGTGCAGGGCCAGGTTTGACACGAGCCCAGTGATAATTGCTTGTCTCCCCCCGCAGGTTCCTCTGGCCGCCAGCTCGGCTCCTTTCCCGGCCAGGACCGTAAGTGGCACCACGGGCATCCCGGAGAGCAGAGCCCCAGGGCAGCACTCCTGGGGGAGGGGGGCTGTGCCAGCCACGGATGCCCTTTGCTTCTGGGGAGAGGCTTGTGGGAGGGGGGGTCTGTGAGTCTCTGCCTGCTCTTTGCCTCAGTTTCCCTCAGGGATCTGTTAGAGGGAGCTGGGAATGGCCTGGGAACTGCCCAGGTGGTACCTGATGAGCACCTGGGAAGGGCCATCCTGCTTTCACTTCCCTCCTTTTTGCTTGGTTCACTGGCTCAGAGAGGACACCAGGCTCCTGGGGCTGTCCCAGGGTACCTGTTGTGCTGTCCTTGCCATTAAAACTCATGCCTCTGTTTTCCCCAACCTGCTCATGCTTCTCATCCATCTTTTGGGGTGGGATGCTGAGAATGGGCAGGAATGGGGTTACTTGATGAGGTGACTGCTCAGAGGGAGGGTGGCTGTGGCCTTATTTGCAGCTGCAGGCTCTCCCATGAGGAGAGAGGTTCCTCAGCCACTGGCCTCCAGCAGCCTGGTGTCTCCTCGTGTCTGAGTGTGTTGGGACAGCCTCCCCTGAAAAAACCAAACTGGTTTCAAAGGCTGAAAGTGAATGAAAGCTGATTTGTTGCTTGCTGGTGCATGAGCTGTGTGTCTCCAAACCGATGTTCAAAAGTCACTTGGAAGTTCTCTGGTGCAGATGCAAAAGCCCAGCCAAGGTTTTAAATTCTAAAATGTATCTGCAGTGATGGTTAATCAATGAGAAGCAGGAATTTACATGGGAGTCTTTGTGCCTGATGGGCACATGCAGGTTTTGTGGAAGGTGGAAATGGTGGCAGCTCTGAAGCAGCACATGCTGAGTTATCCCAAGTGCTGGGTTGTGAAGGCAGTGGTGTGACAGGGCATGAGGAGCTCTCACTGCTCTGCCTCTCTGCTCTCCCTGCTGGACACACACTCAGCAGAAAAATCCATGTCCCACAGCCCAGAAGCTCCTGTGAAGCCTCAGATATATAAATAATATATATATAAACCCCAGCCTTGTGCCCCACCCTCTGTGGAGCTGTGCTTCTTGCTGTAGCTGCAGTTCATCCCTGTGTGCTCTGCCCAGGGGTGGCACAGAACGTGCTGCTGGTCCCTCATGAAATGGAATTGTTCAGGCTGGAGGAGTGGGAAGCAGCCAAGCAGGGCAGAGAGGGCAGCCTGGGAAGGAGCTGTGTCAAATCTGCACTGCTGCATCCCTTGGGTGGGACCCTGAAGATGCCCAACACTATTCCCAGTGCTCATTAAGGAGGCCAGAGGATGTTTGTAGTGTGTAACAGCTTCCTTGAAATTCTTAGTTCTTACTGTATCAGGGAAAAAAATCAATGTCTGACTAGAGAAGCCAGGCCCACTCCTTCTGGGAGGGAAGGATCCTTCAGTTCTTGTTTCTATCCTCATCCCCTTTCCTCCTCTCTGCCGTGGTTTGGGATGCTGTTGCTGACTCCCCTCTGTTAACTTGGGCATGTCCTGGCACACAAATGCACTCCTTAGCACAGTGACCCTCGTGCTGGAGCTGCCATGTGGAGGAACTGATGCCATGTCCAAGGACACATGGGAAAGTACTGTGTCAGCAGAAATTATATCTACATTTTCTGCAGGCATTATTATTGGTCCTGGCACAGACCACTCTTAGTTCTGGATTGTCTTTTTAGAGTGGTGATTTGTTTCCTTGGCCTGAAACTTTGTGCTTCAGTTTCTCCCTTGGTGGCTGTGCCCTTTTCAACATCTGTCCTGCTGGGTTTTCAGAGAGAGCACGAAGAGTCCTGCCCTTGCACACCACAGCCCTCACAGGGGGCAAGATATTAAATCATTTTAAAATGAGGTTTTCTCCACTGTGCACTTCCAGGCCCTTTTAAGGTTTCATCCAGGCAAAATCCAGTGATGCTGTTATTCTGCTGTGACAGCAGGTTAGAGAATATGGGCTGGGTGTTCATGATGGTTGTGATGGGTGTTTAGGATGCTCTGAACACCTCTCCTACAAACACAGGCTGAGAGAGCTGGGGTTGTTCAGCCTGGAGAAGACTCCAAGGAGGCTTTAGATCCCCTTCCAGTGCTTAAACAGGGCTTATAAAAAGGAAGGAGAGAGACTTTTTATACAGGCACATAGTGACAGAAAAGGGGCAATGGTTTTATACTCAAAGAGGGGAGGTTTCGATTAGGTGGTAGGAGGGAATTGTTCCCTGTGTGGGTGGGCAGGCCCTGGCACAGGTGCCCAGAGAAGCTGTGGCTGCTCCTGGATCCCTGGCAGTGCCCAAGGCCAGGCTGGATGAGGCTTGGAGCAGCCTGGGACAGTGGAAGGTGTCCCTGCCCATGGCAGGAGTGGAACTGGATGATCCTTAAGCTCCCTTCCAACACAAACCATTCTATCCTCCTATGATTTATAGGCTGGTTGGATTTTTAGGGGGATTTTTGACTGTGGAAAGAATCCTCCTTCTTGGCAATCTGGCCTGGGATTCCTCTTGTTGCCCAATGTTTGAGGGTGGCCTTCCAGGATTTGATTTTAGTCATTCAGCTTCCAAGTGATGCTCTGATTTTAGGATGTGGGCTAAACCCTTTGGAAGGGTGGGGCCAGGCAGCAAGGCAGGGACAGTATTGCTTGGAGGTGGTTATGGGCTTTTTCTACACCCTGGTGATCTGCATCCCAACACTGGGATTGTCACTTCAGGCAAGGTGGGCAGGTAACAGCAGTGTTATGTTCACCACTGGGAGGCTTTCAGAAGTGTGAGCTGCTGCTGGATTTCTCAAAGGTACAGGAAGGTCTGTGTGTTTTCTTTCACACTGCAACGTTCCTCGTGGGCTCCTGAGCACTGCAGTACAGAGAGATCTGCAGATGCTCCTGGCTGCACTCAGGCACTTCCAGCCCTTCCCAAGGTGGGTGTCTCTGCCTGGCCTTTGCTATTGGCTGTTTCTGAGGCTTCAGCCCATTAGAAACTTTAGTTTCAGGGAGTGAAGTGGAATTTAAACTATCTGAATATAGTCCTTTGTGTCAAATCAAATGATTTGTTAAAGTGAGGCCAGATTTGTGGGGAGAATCAATCTTTTTTATTAGATCAACTGATGTGGAAAAAGCAGACAAACTTTCAGGCATGTTAACCCTTCTGCTTGCCTGTGTTTGTAGTGCAAGAATGAAGAGACCTGTGTGCCAGGGGAGGCTGTGCTTTAGGCTGTGCTGCTCACTCTGACTCTTCCTCAACAGCCTTGCTCTGAGCACAGGCATGGGTGGTATTTTTGGTTGTGCTTGTACACTTTTTGGGGGAGAAAGACTCATCTCCCTCTGTGTTTGGACACTAGATGTTACTGCAGAACAAATAATGGGCTCTGCTCTGCAGCTGACTCATTGTGCAAGTCTGGGGCTGATTACTGCATCCCTCTGTGCCTCGATTTCCATCTGTAACATGTCACAGATGCCCACCATTCATAAATGGCTTTCAGATTTCCAGATGAGGTGCTGTGTAAGTGTAGAACAGCATTAGTTTATGCATATTGTGCTGGAGGATAATACAAACCACGTGCAGCAGAGGAGCTCACAGATGTGTCTCTTTCCACTGCTAAAGGCAAGGCCCGGGCTGATGATTTAGCACAGCACTAATTGGACTAAAATAGGAGATTGCCTTTGTGCTGATGCAATTGTCACCATTAAAGTCCTCATTTAGCAGTGGTTCTTGGAGGTAGCCCAGTGCTTCCCTGTTGAGGAGAGCTGCAGTGCCCGGCTCTGGAAGCCCAGCAGTGCCCAGCACCGCCTGTTCCACACCTCTGCAAAGGGCCTGGGCCATGGCTGCTGGGAATGTGCACCTTGCTTGGCCTCCAGCTGCACTTAGCACGTTTCTGCTGGCATTTCCTGGTCTCCAAGCATTCCCAGTGCCATTCCTGGGGGTTGTACACACAGGAATCCCCATTTATTGATAAGAAAAGCTGTTCCTGTGGCTGCAGGCGAGGGACAGCCTGGCAGCTGTTCAGCATTAAGTCAATTCTCAAAGTTTAAAGGATTTGTGGGCTGTGATGGTTTGGGTTCAGGCAATTAACTCTGGTGAAGTGCCTGAGAGTGTCTTGCAGATGCATTTCATGGAGAAAGATGAACTTAAACAGTTAAGAGCTTTGATTTGATTTGATCAAGTGGCCTCAGGTTTCTATATTGTGCTGTTGGGGGCTAAACTCTCAGTGGGTACAAAACCTAGGAGCTCTCTGACTGCAGGAGAATGATGGTTGTTGCTTCCCATTGCAATCTGGCCCTGTGCTTGTTTTAAAGTGCCCAAATCACCCCTGTTGCCAGCAGCATCACGTGGCAGCAGGCAGCAGTGACTGTGCACTGGCCTCTAAAGCTTGAGCTGTGTCATTTTAAAGCCCTGCTTGGAGCTTATTTGCCAGTGTATTGTTGCCTGATGCTCAGAGGTGACTACTGATGGTGTGGGGTTGGAGGGCTGGAGGTGTCTCTGGAGGGATCCAGTTCCTCCTTGGTGTATTGCAGGCAAATTGCACCATTCTGGCTCTGTCCATTTTGAACTCGCTGGCTCTCCTCCCCATTCCTCATCAGTGCTCAGAGGGAGGGTCAAAATTCATTGTCAAAACCTCCACAGCTGTAAGAGTAACATAATATTGAGGCAGAGTGCATGGGGTGACCGGCGTGGGAGAGAAGGTTGGCTGACACCCAGCCTCACCCAATGCTTGCCATGTTCCAGGAGAAATCTCCCCACGTGCTGGGCCTTCATTCGTGGGTCCAAACTTGCCATTTAAGGCCTTTTTAAGGAGAATTTCAGGGTGGAATCATCTAGAACCTCAAAATGAAGCTCTGCAAACTGCCACCAGCATGAGGTCTCTTAGGGGACACGCTGTGCTGCTCGTTTGTGGGTCCATGTCAAAGTGGAAATAGGCAAATGGTGATTCAAGGCTTGGTCCCATCAGAAAGTGAATAGAGCCCCACATTTGAGAAGTGTTTAGGGAGTTTTGGATTAAAACAACAGAATGCAGAAATCCTGGAAAACATGAATATCCTTTGATTTTTCAATCTAAAATGAGTTGGAGGTGTAGCTTCTTTAGAAGAGTTAAAAATCTGAAGCTGAAACTGAAATGTGCCTGGCTAAGCCCAAGAAGATATTTCCTTTACTAATTTTTCTTCACCCAGAAGTTAACAGGGCAACAACAGAAAACAAACCCAAACAAAAAGTCCTTTGCACAGCTCTGTGCTCACCACTAATGGGATGCAAGTGTTACCTTGTGCTTCCCATTGTGGAGACCAGAGGATGTGAGGGATTTGCTGGGTCCCCTGAAACCCCAGTGTCCCTGGGTGTCCTGGAGAACAAAATCACAGCTGCAGAGAAATGTGGAAAGGATTCCTTTTCCTGCTGCTCAGATCTGTGAGGACCACTGCAGAGCTTAGGGGGTCTAGATAAAGGCCAGCAAGGGGTAACCAGCAGCATTAGGCAGAGTGAGGGTCCTTGAGGGATGTCCTGGACCCATGAACCATTCCAGCTCCCAAGGGATCAGTGGTGGTCACTGGGTGCACCAGTGCAGGGCAGGGGTGTTGGATGGGGGCTGTGGGGGCTGTTCAGGGCCCCAGGGAGGGAGGGAGGGAGTGGAGGAGAATGGACAAACCACGCTGGGGTGAAACCTGAGGCTGAAATGCTGACACGGGAAATTGAACCTTTGCAAAAGTGCCCCTGGCAATAGTAATAATAACAATCAGCAGCAGCATCATTGTGCATTTGCTGGAGAAAGAATGTGCAAACATAGTATTTTAATGTTCAGGGAGCCAAATTCTTCTCAATTCTGACCATCCTTTTCACTGGCTTAAAGAGTTATTTTCCTAATTGGTCTTTCAGCTGATTTTTTGTCTTGGCTAGAGGAAGCCAGTGCTAAATGTTCTGGGTGAGGAACAACTAGAGCTTGACTGAGCATCCTGAACGTCACACGTTTGTGGGTTACAGGGACCTTGTGCAGAGAGGAGGTGTCCAAGCCTAGAGCTGCCCTGCAGCTTTGCAGGCCCAAGTAATAAAACTCAAAGCAGGGGTAGAACTTGAGGCCAGAAATCCCAACTGGAAACAAGATGCACATTTCCTATCCAATGGTTAACTCTGGATGCAGTTCACTAAGGAAACCTTGGTCGTCTGGCTCTGGAGTGTCTTTATGAAACACAAACCCCAGCTCAGCACACGTTGTTTGGCTCGAGACTGTGAGAGATTCCCTGACCTGTGTTACACAGGTGCAGAACCAATATTGTGAGGGTCCCTGCAGACTTCACGGTGAGCCTGATTCACATGTTTCCTTTTGTCCTGTCTGCTTCCTTATTTCATGTTACACTGCACCATATTTTGACTGCATTTTCCCCCTGATTGCTTCTCCCAGCAGGGAAAAGCAGTCTGGTTTGTAAGGGATGTGCAGCCATCTCGATGTGAGATGAGGTTTTGAGTGCAGTGGAGTTTCTGTGCGTTCTTCACTGGGGTCAGCTCCCATGAAGTTTCTCTCCGTGTCATAGAGCAGGGATTGAGGGAGAAATGAGTTCAGTTCAACGATGGTGGGATCAGACATGGGATTTTGGCACAGTGAGGACTGCACCAGCTGTAGGAGGAGTGTTTTCCCCTGGGCAGGAGCCCCAGGCCCTCAGCTACCTTGGCTGGAAAGCGTATGGAATCCCTCGTTTAATTTGGGAACTTTAGTCTAGTTTAGATTCGCCCTGTCTTGCTGTGAGAGGTTTGTAGATACATATCATTCATCCCACCTGTGTGTCTTTATTTTCTGTCCTTTTCTTTGCTTTGTCTGCTTTGCTGCCGTGCCCTGCTACAGCTGTGAACCAGGGGAGGGTTTGTTTGGTGCAGCATCAAAATTACTGAGTAGCCCCAGTGCCACCAGCACGGCTTGGAGCTCCAGGATCAGCAGCTCCACTCAGCAAGGCTTTAGCAAACTCACACTGAACAGGTAAAATCTTTGTTTTCAGGGTAATTTCAGTCGGGCTGCGTTGGTGAAATGCCCTTGGTGCTTGTAAAAATAAAGATGATGCATTTCTATCCGAACACGTTGCATCAAAACCCAGCCATTCCCTGCTAAACCTTCCTCTGGCAGAGGGAGATGGATTGACCACAGATCTCACAGCTGATGGTTGCCTGGGAATAAATTATCCTGCTCAAATTCCAAATGCTGACGGAGCACCGGCCTCAGCAGCAGGATGGGGAAGAGCACAAATCCCCAGGCTGAGAGGAATTGTGGATAAAATTAGTGACTGAAGTGGGAGTGTGCATGTGTGAAATCTTAAATAAAACAACGTGAGTGATGTGAGCTGCTTAAGAATAGACCTGGGTGAATAATGGAGGGGTTTTGGCTTGATTTGCTAAATCAAAAAAAAATTGGAAAGCAAAATGATTTGGGAGAATCTGAAATGGAAAATTTTAAGGTTTTGACACAGTGTAATAAGTAAAATATGGGTTTGGGTCAATCAGAATGGTTTCTTGTGACCCAAACGAAAACATTTACTTCCACTTAAGACTATTTAATTTGTTCATCCATTTTTAATTTAAGTGAGATTTTAAAAAATTCTATTCAAAACTTAAGGCTGAAACATTTAACTCAGAAGGTACAAAAAATAATTTAAGAAAAAACCTCTAGAGATAATATTGCAAAACTTTTAAAAATTGCACCCATTTTTTTCACTTGAAACACTGTGCCAAATTTTGTTTAGCTTTCTGAATAGTACTTGTTACTCCAACAACATGGAGTAACTTGCATTTTGGGGTAAACTTTCTTTTCACTCAGTTTTGCTGAGGTTTTTCTTACAGACATTTCAAAATCACCGAATATCACGATGATGAAAAAACATTCATTGCTTGTTTATGGAAAAAAAAAGCCTTTTCCTCTTTAAGAAGGAAAAGAAGAAAGTAGACACAGAAATGAAGTATGAACACTTTACAAGCGGAAAAGGATCAGATAGCAGTTCTCATAAGAAAGGAAATCTGAGCTGCTTTTTAAAGATAGCCAGTAAAGTTAAGGGTAAGGGTTGTTATAATAGAGATATGAGAGACATTACAAATGGGGGAGTTTTGGCAGTGCTTGGGGTCTTGTAGCAGAGATGCTGAATTATCTGGAATGAAGGTAAAAAAGGCACAAATATTCTGGAGGTGTTTTGTTTCATATTGATAGGCAACCTAATAACTCACAATTTCCAGGTGAAGATAAAACGTTCCAGCCTGCAAAATCCTGATGGGAAAACTGTGGGAAAGAACAAACCCTCTTTGGTCAAAGAGACCATCTTTAAGTTTCTCTGAGCTCTGGGCTCCTGATGTGTGAGATGCTTTAATTGTGCTGATGAGCAGGCTGAGCGAGATGTGCTGGGGCTCTGCTGGTCCCAGTCTGGAACATGGATCACAGCATGGTCTGAGCTGGAGGGGACCCCAGGGATCACCAAGTCCCACTCCTGGGTGAAGAGAGGGGCACGTGGTGTGTGAAGGCAGGGTGAAAGGGGAGGCTGTGGCCAGGCTGGAGCGTGCAATGTTTGCAGGTCAGCCAGAACACAGATTTTGTGCAGCTGGACATGTGAAATGTTGGGAAGAGGAGGCACTGAGTGCACAGCTCTTCTCTGGCTTGGGTGACTTGGACTTTGTGTCCCAGCATCAGGGCTCTGACAGCTCTGCCCAGTGGGGCCCTTGCCTTGGCACTGTCTTTGCCAAAAGGGGAAGAGGACGTGCAGGCACGGATCTCCCCTCTCTGGTGATCAGTGACAGGATCTGAGGGAATGGCCTGGAGCTGTGTCAGGGAGATCAGGGAAAGGTTCTTCCCCCAGAGGGTGCTGGGCACTGCTCAGGGAATGGGCACGGCCCTGAGGCTGCCAGAGCTCCAGGAGTTTGGAAAATGCTCCCAGGGATGTACAGGGTGGGATTGCTGGGATGTCTGTGCAGGGCCAGGAGTTGAACTGGATGATCTTTGAGTCCCTTCCAGCTCAGGATATTCTGTGATTCTGTGGTTTACAATGCACACAGCAAGTAAATATCAGGGACAGTACACAGAGCAGCGGAGTCTTAATGATCCTACACTAAACCAAACTCAGAGAGCTTCCCCTTGCACAAACAGCTCCTGCTCTGACTTTACTGGGCCTGGAGCTGTGGCCAGGGTCAGAGCCCTTCCCTCCTGCAGCTCTCCAGGCCTTTGATTCCCGAGCCTTTGCTCCTCAGGCCAGAGGCTACTGGGTGACAGAGGCGTCCATCCCCTCCCTGCCTGCTGTCAGCTCAAACCCCAGCGCAGAGCTGCACACACGGCCCCTTCTAAACAAGCACAATTAATAAAGCCTATCTAGCCAACATCTGACTCTCATTAGAGGAAATGTGTTGAAAAAACAGATCCCAGGTTGGCTGTGATTTATGGCTTGGGCCTGCTATCCTTCACAAGCACTGGCGAAAGCTTTTGCAAAGGGCCAGAACATAAACTACTTAAGGAAACTCAGTAACCATGTAAAAAGGCTGGAAGGGTCATATCAGACAAATTAAAGAGAGGTGGAGATGCAAGCCCAGGCTGGCTGTCCCCCAGCTGAGGGCCACCTAGGTAAGCACAGAAGATCTGTGTTCATATTTCTGCTGCACAATTTGACTTGCAATTCCTCCTGTGCCAGTGTCAGAAAGAGTCACTGTTCTTTTCCTGCCTGAAGTGTGCGGATGTGTGTGGCAGTGAGGGGATGGAGGAGTCAGTGGTCTGGTGGTTTATCTCAAGAGTGTCAAATAAAAAAAAAAAATCAGTGCATGAGGTCCTAGGTGCTCTCTGAGTTGGTGGTGCTTCCTATTTCCCTTGGGAGTTTTGAGTTCATCCTTTTCTCGTTGCAAAGAAACATGGTTGAGTGGCTTAACTTAGCTGAGTTCTTCCAGATTTGCTCAGAGGCTGCTCTAAACTTGTCCTGGGGGAAGGTGTCTGCTGAGGAAATCTGGTCTCCTGCTCACTTTGACAGACAAAATGTTCTTCCAAGTGGACCTTCTCGAGCTGTGTGTCACTGATGTGTCAGGGCAGTGCAGCCCAAGCACTGTGGTGGTGCAGGAGCTGCTCCAGGCAGTGCTGGTGCTGCAGTTCCTGCGCGGTCAGAGCTGTTGTGTTGAGTTTCCTGGAGCTGCTGTTGCCTTCCCTGTGCTCCAGCATGGGCTGTTGGCAGCTCTGGTTTGCTCCCCTGCCCTGGGGATAACCTAGCCTGTCCTCCTTGTGCGTGGCACAGTGGAAGTGGTGGACTAGATTAGATGGAGAGGGAAGAGCTGCCAGGCAAGTTGTGTCACAAAAATCAAGGTATTTCATTTGTTTCTCCGTGTATATGTTACATTGGTCCTTTTTCATGCCTCCACCTCGGGTCCTTTACAGGTCCTTTACGTTAAGCTAGCAATGGATGAAAGGAAAGGGAGCCTGTGAGGAGGGAAGTGTGTTGTTTGGAGTCTGAGCAGGTTGAAGCATGAGCTGCAGATGTGATTCTCATGTCCCCGAGCCTGCCTGTGTGCTACGCCCCATTGCATTGCAAGGTTGAAGTTTCTTGTAATAGCAAAATATGGTCTTGAAAAAATCTGGCTGCAAAGGCTTTATTTGTTTAAACAAAGGCTTTGTGATTCCAGAATTCTCTCCCCTTTCATATGCTATAAACCACCTCCTCTGCCTCCCCTCTGAAACACAAATTTTGGAGCAATCCATCAAGAAAAAAAAGAGACAGAGCCTTGATCCCTTGACTTCAGTTGAGCTGTGCAATTTATATCTACTGAGCATCTGGCTGTAGGGAAACCAAAAGCTCTTTTAATATTCTGCAGAGACTCTGGGTGTACAAATGAGCGTGGGCTGTCAGAGCTGAGAAATGGGGCAGAGGTGCCAAGAGGTTTCTTTGCCTTTTCACATAAAACTGACCTGTGGCCCCATGGTGAAATTGGGCTGGTTCTTCTTTTACTGCCCTCAGTGCCACTGTGGTAACTGTGCTGAAATCATTAGAGCCCCGTTGGTCTCGGGCTGTTATCACACTGTTCTTGTTAGGATTGGAGTGAGGAGTTTGGAGACTCGTGGGGCATTCAGGCTTGAGAAGGTGAAGTGTGCAACTATTTAATAATGAAATTATGCAAAGCAGGAGTGCCAGGTTGACAGAGCAGGAGTGCCAGGTTAACAAGGTACCTGAAATCATCATTCACTGCTTTAGGTCACTCACAGGGGAATATCCAGACTGGAAGCTCAGGCTTCTGATGGCAAAGCTGCAGCACTGGAGGCTCATCTTTAATCAAAGATGGGTTGAACATAATACCAACCTTTGTGTTGGGGTTAAGGGGGTCACAGCTGGTACAGAGTACCTGAGTTGTTATTTTCCAGCATGTGAGGTCTTCCACATCTCTGCATTAGAATGTTCCATCCCTCCAGTTGCATTCCAGTGGAAAGGAGGAATGGAAAGGAAGAGATGTGCTGGGACAGTAACTGTGAAACATCGTGGAGACAGACTGGGTGTCACAGGATATGCTGGTACTGTCTCATGTTCATTATCTCAATTATTTATCCTCCCTGCTGGAATATTTCTGAAACAAATCCTACCATGTGTTTTGAGGTTGGGATTCATGGAGTGAAATCACAACTCCTTTCTCAGAGTTTAGCTGGAAAAATACAAATCTGCCAACTAGGAATAGAAAGGAAATAAACTGTGGTTCTGTGTAGCAACAAGTGATGGATTTCTGCAGATATGGAAAGCGTCTGCTCTGCAGTCCCAGGTCAGAGAGTGTGTGCATTTGCCCCAGTGTTACGTTTGTTCCATGAGAAATAATGATGTGAGATTCTCAAACTCTTTTTAATAACACAAATTGTTTTCACCCTGACCAGAAAATTCAGCTTCACAGTCCCAGGCCTTGGAACCACCAGCCATCAAGATGAGACACTAAACACTTCAGTGCATGGTGGTTAGGGAAGATATTTATTAGGTGGATTTGTCACCACCATTCTCAGAGTCTCTGCAAGGACAGATGTGGACCCCAGGCCCTGAACAGTCTGGCCCCTGGTGTGTTGTGAGGGAGCTTTGCATGGAGTGTCTGACACTGCAGCCCTGAGCATTCATCTCTGCCTCTGGAAGCCTTGTCTGCCTGTTGGTCAGATAAATAAATGTCACATGCATTTGTTGGCAGGACTCTTGCCTCAGTAAGATCTTTTGCATTCGGATATCCACTTTCTGGATTATTTAAATGTCTTTAGGGCCCAGTCTAAGTACCTTGGGTGTGGATCTGGGTTTCCAGGCATTTCACAACAGAAAGGATCAGAGATCAAATCCAGCTTGAATTTAAGTAGTTCTCTTTCTGACCCAGGCTGTGTTTTCTGGCTGTTTCAACACCACTGACATAAAGATCATATTAGTACAAATATCACAAAGTGACACTGCTGGTTTCTCTCCTCTTGTGTTGCTTTGTCCATTGAAATCAAACCTTTTCTGTTGCAAATGCACCTGAGAGGGCTCTTGAGACACTCTTCAGGAGCAGAGAGAGCTGCTGGACTGGTGCTGTGCCTGAAGCCTGTCCTTCCCCTGGGGAGCTGCTTGATTCACCCCTGTGCACCGGGGTGGTACAAACCCTTTTCCATGAGCTGAGCTCTCCAGAGGGACCTTAAGTGGTCAGTCCATCTCAGAGATGCAGAGATGGTTTTCAGACAGTTCCAGTCAGTCTCTCTAAACCTGTGGGAGTTACTAATACGTGCAAGCCAGCAGCAGGGAGAATAGGACTCTGTATTTTATCTGCTCTGTAACACATCTGCTGTGTCTTTTGGCTCCTGCATTTATTCAGTCTTATCTTTCTGTGGGGATGAGCAAGACCAAAAGCCTGAAGCCAGTTACATGCAGAAACCAATTCCCTGTTTCACACACCACAAGCAGATCCAGACCAAACAAACCTCACCCGTTTCCTTCCCCACAGGACAGTGCACTTATGGCACTTGCATGTTCATGGGTCAGTTCAAGCCAAAAATATTGCCCAAGATCTATCTCAGAAAATAAAAATAAACAAATATTATTTGCTGTTGGGTAAAAGAAAGTCCATGTCGGTATTGACCTGTGAGGAAATCCCTCCATCTGAGTGTTCCTGAAGCATCAGATGCTTTGTCTGCAAAATGTTGTGTATTATGAGGTGGAAGATCTGCATCTGGCTCCTTTGGGAAGCTACACAGCTCCTCATAGAGGGCCAGTGTGAGAATTCCTTTGGAAAGTGCATGCAGTGGGTTGCTGTTAGCACTCAAACAGTCTTTTTAGCCTGGAAATCACCAGGCTGGAACAGCCCAGCTTCCTGTTCTTCCAAGCCATGCACTGAAACCTTTGCGTGGCTGGGAGCCACCAGGGCATGCAAAGTGCTCTGTAAAGGCAGCAGTGTCTGGGGCTGGAGACTGCACAGGCCCCTTGGGGGCCTTTGCAGCAGGGGACAAGGCTTGGTAGGGGGACAGCTGAGCCCAAGTGTTGGGGTGTCCACCCAGGCCAAAATCCACGTTCGCCCATTCCTCACCACTGGGAAGTTTTGGGTTTCCCCAACATCCTCTGCATCACTGCAGCCTCAGCTGCACCTGCATGGTCTGTCAGGGCCTCAAGAACTACAGATCCACATTCCCAGCCCTATGGAAAGACCAGAGTTAAATACTTCCATGGCCACTCAGTGAAAACAGGCTCTGGCCCTTAAGGAGCACAAAACACACACAGAGAGATGGATTTCTCCTCTATGGGACATGAGCTGTGACTCATCACCTCAATATAGATGGTTTATCCTCTGAAATGCTTCATGCTGCAAGTCATTTTCCCTTTTTGAGAACTGCTGGGCTTCAGAAGTCATGAGAGGTGAGGGGTCCAGTGTGGAAAGCTTCTCTGAGAGCTGGGAGTGGGCAGTTCCACTCTGCTGCAAAGCATTGGGAAAGTGCCTTGTTGATTAAATCTCTGTTCAGGGCTTTATCCTCCTTCCCTCACTTTAAAATTGCTGAGATGCAACGAGAGGCAAACCAGCACGCCTTCTGTTTAGATAAGGAATGTCCTTTGGAGGAGCAATCACTTTAACCTGTGCTCAGAGCTCATTCTGGCAATGTTTGTTCTCACTGAGGCCTCCTGGCAGGACTCCCTTGGTGGCTGCTGACTGTCTGCTGCTCCCCTGCACCAAAGTGAGATGGAAACCACTTCATGCTGCAGCTCTGGGCTGCATCAGCCCTCGGATCTGCCTTGGGTCTCCTGGCCGTCACTGAGATGGATGCTTTGTCTCATTTGTCTGGGAGTGGTAACACGGCCTGGGAGCCCAGGGATGGAGCAGGACTCCACAGAGATGGGCATTTTGTGTATTCATTGCTTTCCTTGGTATTTTAGCAGGAAAACAGTAGAGGAGAGAGTATTAAATGGAGTGGAGGTTGTGCAGCCTGGTGTCCTGTGAGGTGGGAGCAGTGCCAGGCCAGCCTCCACCAGTGGCAGGACCAGTGTCTCTGCCTATGACAGCAGGTCCTGCTGCTTGGCAGCATGAAAAGTCTTAAAACTGATTTTTATTTCATCTGCCTTCTGCATATTGGGAACTTAATTTCACTCTCTGCCCCACTAAACATCCCCAAACACAGTTCATGTAACGTGGCCGTGGCTGGTGACCTGTGCAGTGGATTTGGATATTTCTTTTCCCCATAACTGACCTTGACTCCCTTTTCCATGTGCCTTGGTCAAAGGGCTGAGGCTGAAGCCGTGGGTGAGCAGCACAGCACCTGGCAGTGTGACAGTACTGTGTTTTGTTCTCTCTAGAGTGCATGAACTGCACCAGGCTCGCCGACATGACCGAGAGGCTGAACACGCTGGAGGCCAAGGTAAGGAGCTGCCCTTATTCTCCTGTTTGACCACAATTCCCAAGAGTTCCTGGTGAAAAACATGCTGAGGTGGCAGGCCTGGAGAGATCAGGTGCCCCTTCCTCTCTCCATGGCAGTGGCTCTGCCCCAGAAAATGAGACACTGTTTCCCTCTAGCCCTGCTCCTTCCCCTTCCCCTTCCCCTTCCCCTTCCCCTTCCCCTTCCCCTTCCCCTTCCCCTTCCCCTTCCCCTTCCCCTTCCCCTTCCCCTTCCCCTTCCCCTGTGGCTGTATCCCTGCCTCAGGGATCCCAGCTCCTCCTAAATCATGCTCACACCTCAGAAATACTGTCCCATGTGTTGCCATCATGTTTATTTGTCACCGTTTGCCTCTCACACCTGCCCTGCTCTGCTGTGTTTCTTCAAGTGCAATCCAGTCCTGCTTTTTTTATCCCTTTCCTGAAGGATGGGAGGCTCTCATGCATAGTTTAGTGGAGACAAATATTAGGGGGAGACCTTCACATTGTGGAGGTTTGGTTTTTGTTGTTTTTTTTTTTTTTCCTACAAATAGTCTTAATTTCTACCTACTGGGATTCAGATAAATTGTTCCAGTCTAGCAAGAAAGCAGCTGAGTCAGCATTCCCCTTTGATCTGTGGTCCCTCCTTTGACAGCCCACTCCTGGCTGTTACTTATCATGCTTTGGTCCCTTTAAGGCATTTACTGCTGTTATTATTCATTAACTGATGCTTATCAATGCCATAAAAGAATTTAGGGAGAAACCTTTGTGGAGGGAGGTGGTGGCTGTGTGGTGGTTTTGAGGCCAGTACATGATATTATGGTAATTTGGGAATTGTTTGTGCTGAAGTGAAGGCTGGAGCCTCCTCAAAGCCTTCATGGTTATATTTCACTACAGGAAAATGAAGGGCTGGGGGGAGTGAAATTCTGGGGAACAGGATTGTTGGAGTGGAGACAACTGGTGTAGTGCAAAGGACAAAAGGGAGCTGGGCTATGTGAGCAGCAGGTGGGGATCCTCTGGCAGGGCAGGAGAGGGGCTGGAGAGTGAGCCCTGCATGTGCAGTCCTGAACCCAAGTGAGACCTGGCCTGGCCTTGGGGAGATGGGGATCAGCCCTTCCCTCCCAGGCTGTGCCAGCTGCACCTTTCTTCACTTTCCAGGATTTTCTGTGTCTGTCTGACTGGGAAAGGACAAGCAGAGACTGTCCTGACACCACTCCCCACTCTGGTGCCTCGTGCTGCTCAGCACTTGTGTGGCTCACAACGTGTAAAGGCTGATGGTGAGCTCAGCTGGGGCCTGGCAGGACTTTGGGCAGGGGGAAGGAGGTTCTACCTGCCCCAATCCTTCAGGAAATCAGGCAGAGTGTGTGTTGTCTCTGATTTCGTGCTGCAGCCAGGCAGTTCGTGTTGTTGCTGTGATGGTTTTCCTTCTGACTTCCCTCTGCTCCCACACAGACCCAAGCTGGGAGCAAGGCTCATCAAAGGGAAATTTACAGAGGAAAATGAGTTACTGCCTTTGTTTTTGAGGTACTAAAGACCATGTCTCTGCAAGGAGACCTTCTGCAGCACAGCCCAGCAAGGTCCTTATCAATCTTTTGGCTTCCACTTTGTTTGAAAAGCTGTGGATGCTTTGCAAAAATTGAAACAGAGAGTGAAGCAGCAGTACACGACTGCTGGTGCTGTACACAAGAGAAATATGCTGATTCCCCCTTTATTCGAGGTTAATTTAAGTTCAGTTTGATCTCTGTAGCAATCTAATGAACTCAGTTGTTTTTATTCAACAATAGCCAGCATAATTTGAAAGGTGCCTATGTTTGTTTGGTGTTGTCTGCATTCCTGCTGTGGATTTTGGAGGAAGATCCCTGTTTTGCTGGATGATCTGGATGTGAAGCTGTCTCTCAGCTGTCCATACTGTCTTCTTGTAATGTCTCATTTCACCACAACAACCTGAAGCTGATTTGAGGAACACTGGAGAGATGGGCACACACATCTCTGCCACTGCCAGAGGACTGGATTTTTGCAGGTTTGTTCTGCAAAGGCAGATGGGGAATTTCATCTTCCCCACAAGCAGAGCTGGATTTTCCTGCCAAAGTCCTGCTCCCTCTGGAGGGAGGTGAAGTTGAGGGGCTTTGCTGCTTTTGCTCTTTGCAATTTCAGCCCAGAATGACCAAGGTGAGCTCAGGGGATGGCAACAAGAAAATTATCCTGAGGTTTCTTCTTTCCCCAATCCTCTTCGGCTTTTATAGCAGCACCCCCTAAAAACGGGGATATAACCAGCAATGGTCTCATCTTTCTTATTAAAAGGGTGAGCTGCTTCATCCAAATTGTAAGATCAGTGCCCAAATGAGGTAATAAAAGTAACCCTCTGATTTTAGTAATGTGAGAGTTGGATCAGGAGGTGAAAAGTGAAAATAAACACAGAGCAAATGGAATGAAAAATGACTCATTAGGGACCAGTGCTTTTATTGCCCTTGGGGAGGAGAGAGGCTGAGCCATGGCTCAACTGCAGCAGAACCAACTCTTCACGTGCCTCACACCTTCCTCAGTGCTGCTCCAGGATGTTCTTGTGCCTGCAGGAGGTGTTTCTGCAGGGAGGGAGGTGAAGGCAGATGGAATCAGGTTCCATCCTCATCTCCTGTTTCCAGCTACCACATTATCTCCCCAGGATGGGCTTCATGTGCTCAGCACCAGGGCCACCGAGTGCCAGAGTTCTGAAAGCTTGATTGATGGTGCTGAGCTCAAAATCCACAGAGCACAGGATCTACCTCAGGGAGGATGGTGACCATCCTGGGGTCCAGGACAAAAAATGGTGTGGACTGGAAGGAAACTACCCCCTCCCCAGGCCCCAACATGCCAACCCTTTTTTCTCTCCTGTGACATCTTGGTTTCCAGCCCCACAACTCCCCCTGACCCCACAGGACCCTTGTTGGTGAGGCAGCAGAGCAAACCCTGCTTTTATTTCACAGCAAATGTTTCACTTAAACCAGCACAGCCCCTAAGTGGAAAGAGTGTTCAGCCCTTCCTGAATTTCCTGAGCCTGGTGCTGCCCTCCTGTGTCACAGGACTGAGCCCAGACAAACCTCAGGAGTGACAGCACTACCCATGGCAGAAAGGGCTGGCAGGGCTGCAGGCAGGGCTGGCATGGGAGCAGGGCTGCAGGCAGGCTGGAAAGGGAGCAGGGATGCAGGGCTGGCAGATTTGCAGGCAGGGCTGGCAGGGCTGCAGTCAGCTGCACACGTATTTCTGCTCATTTTGCTTGCCCAGTTTCTCTGAGCACCACCACAGAGCTCTGGGCAGCACAATATTAATCCCAGGTTTGGGCTGGAGTTGGAGTGCAGCTCAGATCTGAGCTGATCTAACCCAGCCTTATCTCCTGACACCGCTCTGGAGAAGCTCGTGGCATTTCACTTCCAGCTTTAATGCCTGGAGATAGCATTACATATCCAGTGTCTGATTGATTCATGGTGTGATTGATAAATGATATGCATAGTTTTTGCATGAAAACAGCCCCTGTAATGTGATTCCCCACAGAGAAGATTCTGAAAGGTTCTAAAGAAAATCTTTGTACGGTGCACAGAATTTGATCGATTCCTTGCTATTTTTCTGAAATCAGCCCATTTATTTAGGAGAGATTACCAACAGCACCTTCACCACCCATGTCTTTGGATGGTAAAGCATTATTACTTGGACTTTTAATGTGATCATTGTATGAAATGTTTCTGTATTTCCCTCTTCTCCCAGGCAGTTACATGAAATACTGGCAGCTGTCTGGGATGTTTTATGGGGTTTGTCTTTCTGATAGACAGTAAAACAATTCCCTGCTGTAGGGGAGAAATATTTGGAAGACAGCAAATGTTTCACGGTGCTGTGACATGGCTGAGATTGGGAGGGGAACCAGAATTGCTTGGCTGTGAGGCTGCTGCTGGCTCTGCAGGGTGGACATGAGCAGTTGCTTGATACTTCAAGGACTTCCATGGATTTTCCATGTTCTGTATGTGATAGCCACGAGCAGGTATTTCCTTTCTGAACAGGAAAGTGTCTTCCTTATTAATCCCTAAGGTTTCCTAATGGCTCTGTGCAGAATCTGTTTCTCCAGCTCCAGCAGTACATTGATTTGAAGGAGAATTTGGGCTCTTTCACAGGTTGCTACATAATGACTGGCTGGTTTCTGGTAGCAGTAACAACCTGGAATCAATCCCTGTAAAATTTCTAATTTAACGCTGAGTTTCTGTAGGTCAGTTAAGGACTCAAATGTCCCTAAGAGTAAAATGCAACTTCCTAACTGATTCTTACAAGAAGGAACCATGAATCAAAACTGGGTGGGCAAACTGAATTTTGTGTAACTTTGCCTCCATCTCTTGTTTTTTTTGCTGATGTGCAATAATCCTGATGATGAGGCAGTTTAGCTACTGACCCTTCTCTCATTTGGGCATCCTGCTGTCTTTCAGAATGATGGTTAAAATCCTTTCCTTCTCAAGCCTACTAATTTTTGGACCTTATTTCTTATCACTGTTGGATTGAAGGAGCAGTCTGTCCCCTAAGACTGTTCCATGTGTTTGGCCAATGCTGTAAATCGTTTGCCAGAACAACAAAAAGGCTGCAAAGGCCTCCTTGTCCACCATTCCCTCCCACAAAGTCTTTTAGTTACAAGTTTGGCATTTTTAGTCAAATGGATTTAATATTTTCATAAAATAACTTTGTAAAATTCTCTTTTCCTGACACGCAACTTAAGTTTGCCAAGCAAATCCTATGTCTGCATTAGGAGATACTTTTGGTGTGTTTAATACCTGGGAACACTGTTTGCAAGCTTTGATTTTTTAAGACAAGTACATTTGTGGACAAACAGTAGGTTTTGTCAAGGAAGGTGTGTGAGGAGCCCAGGGGATGTGCTCAGATCCTTTTGTAATTTGGTGTCCAAACATTTGAATTGCCACTTGATTCTAATCAGAAATTCTATGGGAGCTTCATAAGCAAAGTACCCCTGTAAGATAAAAAAGATTTGGGGTCCTTTTTCTTTCAATTTGAGCTGAGGTGAGCCAGGAAAGGCCCAGTCTCATCTTTCCCCTCGTGCTGCTCTCTCCCAGCAGCTTTTAGAGCTCTGTGGAGGAGAAGAGCACACGAGGCATCTGAGCCTGTTGAGGTGAATCCCTGAGCTGAGGGCTCCTCACCTGGGGGGAAGCAGAGCTGATCCCAAAGGCATTGCTGGGCACAGGGGGCACTTGCTCAAGACTAAATTCACCTGGGTTCACATCCCTGGAGCTCCTACATCCCCAGCAGCTCTCAGCAATCCCTGGGGCAGGGGAATGATGTGATTTTGAGGGCAGCAGCTGATAGCTCCCATGTATTTTTATCAGGTGTTTTAAAGGCACAACGGCGAATCTGATTTCACTCTGAGCTCCCTTGTGTGCTTTGTGTACATTGAAGGATTGCTGGATCCTCTCCACATCTGGCTCCTCGGGGTGCCAGCTGTGGCAGGCTGGGGCCCTCAGCAGCAGAGTAAATCCCACTGGGGAGCACATTCAGAGGAGCTCCCCAGGTGCCTCACGGGACCACAGCCAATCCTTCCCTTCCAGCTGTTCTCTCAAACAAAGCTTCGAGGGTCTGAGGAGCTGCAGAGCAGTGTCTATATTTCATCTGAACTGGGAGGGCAGCCTGGGCTTTTGTGTCTTCTCTGCCCTGATTCCCCTCCAGAAGGTGCCTGCTGAGGAAACAAATGCGTTTTCCATCCTTCTTTTGGAAATCTCGTAGCACTCTTTGTAGAAAGAACAAGAACTGTGGTACCTCATAAAAGCCATTGGTCCATGTTTCTATCCTCCATGATATAAACCTCATCTGATGACATAAATCTCACCTTTTGCTCTGCACTGAGTCACTACAATGACATCAGCTGGTGCTCCCCCATAATTTATCAATGCAGCAAGAACTCCTCCAAGCACTAATTATCTTGTCCCTTTGGCCAAAGCCTCTAAGATGTTGTAAATTTGAGGTCATCCAGGTTCTCTCTGGCTACCCAGTTCCTCAGATGCTGGTGGGCACTTACTGGATGTCTTTTGGCTTTTGAAACCAAGCACTTGTGTCTGTGGTGGAGCCTTGTGTTCACAGGTCCCTCATAGCCATGAGAGAGAGACCATTCCCCATCACATTTTGTACAACTCCCTGTTTAGGTCTGTCTTGATGAATGATTAAAAAACTCTTATATTGCCAAATCATTTGCTATGAAGAAAGATATGTCCAACAAGTTATGCAATTACCATTATTAATCAGCTTGTGTCTCTACAAGATCAAGGGAATCTTACTTTACACTGGAATTTTTAGCTGATGAGCTGGATTCATGCAGTTTCTTCTCCTCCTCTTTAGAGATGGGATGCAAGGGAGTTAATTCCACTGATGCTTCAAGAGACCAAATATCCCCTGTTTATTAATTAATAATATCCATCTGGATTTTTATCCAAAGAAAAAGCATTCTGAGCCCTGTCATATCAACTTTCAGATCTTTGGAAGCCTGGCTGCTCTCCCCTTGTTTCTAACACCTACCTAGTTACAGGACATCAGGAATGTGAGCAGAGGACGGACAATGGGAGGAGGCTGCCTTTGTGAAATCTTTTTTTGATGAGTGGGAACAACAAAAATCAGGTTCTGGAAAGCCACAACAAGCCAAAAAAAGTCCTCTGACACCGAACATCTCAAGAAGATGAAAACCGTCCTCCCAGTTCCATTGTCCCTGGCCCGAGCTTCTGATCTGACGCAAGAAATGTGGTATTTGTCTGAAGTTGAGAAAGTTTATGCTGGCAAATGGAAAAGGAGGAGGTGGGTTGAGTAAGCTGGGACTGAGCTCCAGGCACACAACGCTCGTGTCCCCGCGGAGCGCCGGCAGCGGAGCGGGGTGCACAGCCAGGCTTCCAGCCCCGGGAGTGGAGCAGGAGGCAGGGGCTGCCCTGGGAGCCTGGCGGGTGTGGGAGCCCCTGGGTGCTGCTCAGGCACCCAGGGCAGGAGGGTTCCCTGTGTTCTGAGCATTCCCATGGCTCCCGCGGCCGGCACGGCTCCCGCGCGCTCTTGGCAGCAGAGGTGTTCCCGGTTCAGTCCCTTGCAGCCCCCTGAGCCAGCTCAGCTGTGTCTGAGCCAGACACAAACCCTCGTGCTGCTGGGACCTCTCTTGCCAGAGGCTCCAGTTCAGCATGGCTGTTTAGGCTGATTTGAGTTTTTCCTTCCGTACGTGCAGGAAGACAAAAGTTTGAGTGTTTTGCTGAGTTGAGGCCGTCCTTCAGCTCAGCCTGCACATTGCAAGGTGGGGAGGAAAGGGGTTTCTGTGTCCTGCAGGGATCTGCTGTCCTGGCACCAAAGGCAGCAACCACTGTCCTCCTCTCTGGCTTCCTGGTTGGCTGGTGAGGGAATCACCCACGGTTGCAAGACATATTTCATTTATCTGGTGGCATGAGGATGTTTTCTGCCTCCATTCTTCATGGAGGCAGAACTTTTGTGTTGGAAGTTGTAGCAGCAGCGCAGGTGGGCACTGCTTGCAATGAGGATTCCCTGTGAAAACCACTCATTCTTCCCTTGATGTTATCCCTCTCTCTACCTCAACCATATTGACTAGAAAATACCAAGATTTTAGTACTGAGACTTTAATACACTGCACATTTTGCTAATTTTCTTTCTGGCTATGAGCCTCTGTGGTATCATTTTCCAGCAGTTTACTCAGAGGGCTAGAAACTTTCTTTTTTTTTTTTTTTGTTTAATGAAAGTGGGAATTCTCCTCGAGTCCCCTGACTACAGCAATGGCAGCCTTAAGAAAAACAGAACGTGACAGAAAATGGATGAATGGCTCCAGTGCTATTGCAATAATGTGTCAGGAGCCCGTTTGTGCTCTGTGCTGTGTGAGCTGTGAGAGGACACTCCTTGTTGAAAGAGCCATGTGTAGTTTGAGATTTTTGAATGTGACTAAATCCCTTGTGCTTCTCCTTCTTTAGTTTGGCTCTGCGGATCTCACGGACGTGAGAGCTCTCTTCTTTCTGCTTTATTTCTTTTGGGCATTTCTTCAGTCCTAATCATAAAAACTAGAATTTCTCAGCAATTTCAAGTCTGGAGACTTCCTGACCTCTATCATTTCGTGCCCAGGGAAAATAAACTTGTTACTATGGTTTGAGCCTTAATGACTGCAAAGTATATATAGTCAATTTATAACAGCACATGCTGGATTATCCTGTGCGTGGCTTACAGCTTTTACAGCATTTATCAGCAGAGTGCTCATTTAAAACATGTTGTTTTAATGAAAAGGATACCGTTGCCACTGTTTTGTGTTGATTATGTGGTAACACATTTTTATTATCACCCATAAAATTGATTTGGAGCTGTTCCACTCCAGATGCGACCTTCGGCAGAGCCGTGCTCGCGCCGCCCGCAAGGGCCACAGGCCCCCGTGGTTTGCTGGGCCCTGACCATGGCTGCAAAGATTTAATATCCCTGTTCCCACAGCTCTGCAGAACACTGTCCAAGACAGCCCCTGTGTGCCCCTTCCTCCCAGCAGGAGCATCCCACCCCTGCCCTGGCTGCAGCCCCTCTAATTTGCCACCTCCAGGGTTACTCTGCCTCTCTGCCCGAGCACATTTTGGCAACATCCAGCTGTTTGCTGGGGAAGTAAAAGGGTGATATAATAAATAATATAAAGTGATTCAGAAAAGGGTCTTCGGCTCACACTTGAGTCCCATGGCAATGGGAGTTAAGCACCGTTATGGTAAGGCACATGCTTAAATGTTTGTTGAACTGATAACACGTTTCCTGGAAAGTCTGATGAATAAATCATTGGGTAGCAGCACAGAATGCAAAAGGCAGATGGAACTGATTCCTTCCTGCCTGGCATCAGTCAAATTTGGTGAAGAAAAGCATTGTGACCTTACTTCTTTTTACTGTGCTCAGAAAGCAGGACTCTGGATCTGTAAATAGAGATCCTTGCAATAAAGGAAGAATTTTGCTTGTTTGCAGGAGTGAGGTTCAGTTCCCTCACACTTAACCCAGCTCCCAGTTTAATTAGTTTCTGATTCACCCCCATCAGGCCAGTACATTCTGCAGGAAGTTCATCATTTCTGGCTCTACTGCAGTACTGGCTCTCACCAGGCCTTGCAATAAAGCAGTGATAAACCTTGTAATAATTGCAAGTTAAAAACAAACAAGCGGAGCCAAGTCACTCTCATTTATAATTGCAGTGTGACTTCATTATGTAAAGACAACACAGTGTGTAAAGGCTGAAACTTCTAGGGATTTAGTGGAAAGTTTGAGCCATATTCCTTTTTATTTCCCTTATCCCTAAATTAGTATTGCTTAGGTGGTTTTCAAACAGGAAAAGATGATGCTGTAAGAAACCTCAGTGTTGCATGCCTAGAAAAGTGTTCCCATGTTAGAGACCAACTCCCAGTTTCATAGAGGCTCCCAGAGGCAGGGAGCAGAGCCTGATGGACAGCCTGGATCATGTGGGGAACCTGGGGTCACTTTGCCAAGGAGAGAAGGTTGTAAATGGCCCAAACACCTCAGGGATGCCTGTTGGGATGTGGGTTTGTTTGAAGATTGTGTGTTTGCAAGGCCTAGAAACAGCTGTGAGTTTTAATAATAGCCTATTGCTTCTAAGCAGAGCTCCTTGAGTAAATAGCCTGCCTTGTTTTGTTGTTTGTTTTTTTTTTTTTTTAATTTGCTGCAAAGTTAAAGCATTTCAACTCTTTAAAGGCTTCATCTTCTCCATCATCTTTAATTTGGTCGATATCTGTGCTTTTACAAGCGGTACTTGTCCTCACTTTGCTACCCTGGGCCTGCAGGTACAGCCCTTCACCTCATCCCAGCTCTCAGTCATTTCTGATCTTCTGACTCTGGGATTGAACACCAGGGAAATGCTGTGTCCCCAACAGCAGCTTCAGTCCCTGGTCTCATGTTTCTCACCAGGGACACAATCCCACGTGAGGCCGAGTCCCTCTGGAGGCACTGAAGTCCTCCCCAAGGAGGGTGTGTGTGGGACACACTCACAATTACCACAGCAGCTCCCTAGCTAATTGCTGCTGATTTCCTAAAACCAATAAAGCTTTTATGCCGACATCCCGTGGTCTGTGAGCAGAGTTATTCTCAGCCCTGTCTGGCAAGAAGAGGAGTTTCAGGGCCTCCTCAGGAATGGAGACCATGTCTGAAACCCTCCATGTCACAGGCCACGGAATACTCTCAGTTGGAAGGGACCCACAAGGCCCGTCCAGTCCAGCTCCAAAGAGAAGGGCCCATCTGGGGGCTGAACCCACAGCTCTGGGCTTGTGAGCCCCTTGCTCCGAGAGCCAGCTGACCTGGAGTGTGTTCCCCACGTTGCCCCGTGCAGATCCTGCTGCTGGAGGCTGCGGAGAGGAGCCCAGGCCTGGAGAACAACCTGCCCCTGGCCGGCACCACGGCCACGTGGGGCGCGGAGCTGCTGCCAGACGCCTTTCCCCTGCTGGACCCAGGCACGGCGCTGAGGAAAACCGTGCCGTCTGCTGGTAAGCTCGGCCTGCTGCTCACCAAATCACCCATCCTACCTACACATTGCCCTTGGGGTAGCTAAAAAGGAGTCTGGGTCTGCTCTATCCTTGGCAGCTGCAGAGGGGAGGGGTTGGGAGGTCTCTGCCCTTCCTTGGGTTCAGCTGGAGCAGAGCAGGGGTGGCCTTGGGAGAAATCCATTGAAGCTGCATTTTGCCAGCCCTGGTGGCCTGTAGCAGCCACGGTTTCTGTTGGCACAAACATCTGCTGGGAGCTGAGTTTGGGTCTGTTTGAGTTCTGTTAAGCCCAGCAGGGGCACCGTGCCTGCCTGTGTATTTCAGTGGGCTTGTTTTAAGTCCAAAGGTTGTGGATTTGGAGGCCTGGACAGTCTGAAACATTCCCGAGGAAACTCCAGAGGGCCATCAGGATCACAGTGGGACAGTTCCTGCTCACCTACTGAGCACCAAATCCAGCGTTTCCCAGTCTGGGAGCAGTGCTGGGGGGTAGAGGAATGGGCTGAACAGGTCATTCTTGGTTTTATTAGGACAAAAAACTTTCCCATGGATAGCAGCATCAGTTGCAGTCTGCTTTATATTTTCTAAATTTGCCATAAACACAATGGGCTGTTTTATGATCCCTCTTGTGGCATGAAAAAAAAATACACTCTTAAGAAAGTCTCCCTGTGAGCCCACTTGGCCAGACAGATCCCCATGCTTTGAATTTTCTTGACCTTGGCATCTTTTTCAAGATCCCTGCTCTCTGCTCCCAAGGCCCTGTCTGTCTGTTGCTTTGCTTGCTCCCAGAGCAATTCTTTATTCTTTAGGGCCTACTTTGGTTTTTATTTCTTCTTTTTTCTTTTTTTTCCTTTTCATTTTTTCGGCCTGAGCAGTTTATTATGGCAGCTCTTCCTGACTGCAGCAACCAAAACAGTCCAGATGTCGTCCCTGTTTATGATTTGACATGATGCCACAACGTGGAGGGAGGTTCACTGACAATATGTTCTGCAAAGTATTCTCAGAACCACAGCCACAGCTGCCAGGAGCTGAATTAGAGCAGTTTCCCTCAGTGTCCATTATCCTCTCATTCTGCCTTTCCCATGTCATTTATTTTTGCTGTGGCAGTGTCTCTGCACCTGCACTTCGCTGCACCAAAGTCAGCCCAGCAAAATGCTGGTGACTCTGGGCCTTGCATGCCAAATCCTCTCCTCCTGGAGGCTCCTTACATGTTCTCATGTCCTGCTGGGCACAGAGCAGTGGCTGCCTCTCCCCCAGGCTTCTGGCAGTGCTGCCAAGCAGAGCAGCTTCCCTTGCATCAGGCTCAGCACCTTCCACCCCTGCAGCAAAGCCAGGTGGTCACTGGTGGCCACCTAAAGCAGGTGGTGATGTCTGAGCTGTGTGTGAGCCTGTCCTGTCAGCCAGACCCCAGGCTCTGTGTGTGCTACCAGGTGTAGTCCTTGCTCACTGCCACACTTTGTTTTTCTGGCCCTGATTTATTTAACCTGGTGTGGAATAATGACTGTGGTGTAATAAAGGAATCGGGAATGCACTGGAGCCTTTCCAGCCAGGACAGTGTCTTTCAGCAAAGAGAAATAATCAGTTCAGTTGCTCGTTGACACGTGGCTGCCTGCTGGAGCCCCTACCCAGCCTCTGTGGGCTTCAAATGCTTGCTTTGCTCAAGAGCTGTGGGGATATTTCATGGACCTGGGTCCACATGTGGCCTCCTTCCCTCCCCACACCAGTGTGTGCCCACGATTCAGAGCCAGCCAAACAAACTCAGCGTGGATTTTGGTGGAGAGAAGGGAACTCCACACAATTTAGGATGGAGGGGAGCTGATTTTTGCATGATTTCAACACTGTGCTGTCCCTTCTTGCTCGAAGCTGCCCCCAGGTTCTCTTACAGAGGTCTCAGGAGATCTTTCATCATGTGGGATATTGGAGAAGGTGGAAGTCAAGCCTGAGTGTCCTGAGTGATTTGGGGCTGTGGAAAGCTAAACCTCTGTCCCTCCCACCCCTTCCCCTGAGCCTTTTGTGAAACATTCCTACTTTGCCCTGCTTCTGGGTGTTCAGCCAAAATAAAGCCCAGCCCTACCTTGCATGCCACCAAGCTGGATGGACCAAGGGCAGGATGCTGGGGCCTGACACAAAGGTGGGTGATATGGACAGGATGCTGTGAGTTCTGGAAGTGTTTCTGGATGACCCCATAGCTGTGGGTTGGCTGATGCCTCTCCAGGCTGAGGTCCAGGAAAACTTGCTACTGTTTATGAGGGTGGTTATTCCTTCTGTGAGTGACAGGGCTGAGAATAGACAATCATTTAAAAGCAATCAGTGCTGTTGAGACAGCTGCACCACTGGCCTTTCTGATCAGCTTGTTAATCAACAGAATACATTTTTTCTGAGTATTAAGATAATATATATACTCTGACTGAGCCAGCTGGCAGCAAGAGACCTCATTTTTCATATCTCTCTATTTTTCTCCCTTTTTTTTTTTTTTTTTTTAACTCTGTCCTTCTAAAACAGAGCCAAAAGGACACAGAGGTGCAGAGGAGCAACTGATACCACAGGGTAAGTTCATAGTTTCTGCTATTTCTCTTTCAAAGCACAAACTTTGTTGTTATGCCCAGTCCTGTAGTTATGTCCCAAAAAGCAGAAGGGTTCTGTGGCCAGGAACTCTTTGGATCCTCACAGATGGAGAGGCTGGGTTTGTTCTTGGGGTTTTATCTGATCATGGGCTGCTTTGGTTGGAGGGGCCAAACAGCAGTTTTATCACCTCTGAGACATGAATTCCCCAGCACACAATGCTGGGCAGCACTGTCTGATGCCGAGGCAGATCACGGAAGCACATATGGCCAGAGCCAGCAGGGCATGTCCTGAGTCATGGGAGAAAACTCTTCTCTAACTGGTTTTACCTGCCAGGGGCACCAGGAGCCTCTGGGGATGTTGAGGGCATCACTTTCCTAAGCTCCATGTAAACAGAGCAGCTCCTGTGCAGGGGAAACCCTGGGGAAGGAGGGGAGCAGATGGTGTGTTGCAGGTTAATGACAGAGCCAGGAAGAAAATCCAGGTCTCTGCACAACTGATTTGGTTTCCAGCAGTAGATTACTCACCCTCTGCCTTTTTAAAAATGTTTTTCCTGTGGTCTTTAGCTTCATATTGTTTGGAGGATAAATGCTCACCACGGGCTCCAGCTCTCTGGAAGCAATGCCACTGCAGCAGAGCTGATTTATGCCAGCTGAGGATTTGGCCTCCTCCCTTTCCCCTGAAACCTCCCCTCTTTCTTCCCCCTGTTGCACTTGCCTCTCAAATGCCATTTGTCACCCGTGTGAGCACTTGCCTGACACATGACCCAGTGCTGCTTCTCCCAGCCCTTCCTCCAGCGCTTCCCCCTGCAGGGAAGGAGGTGCCAGTTTCTCTAAAGCTCTGCTGCAGCAGTGGGGTTGAGGATGCTGCAGGAAATGATTGCTCCTGCTCTGCAGAACTTCGTGGGATTGAGTGATAATGTTGGGCTGAAGGGTTGAGGGTGATTTACACAGGTGAGGGAATGTTCTGACCCACCCTCAGCAGCACAGCCTGTCCTGCTTGCAGAACAGTTTCTGCTGTTCTTCCCTCTGTGCTGGAATTTGCTGCAGTGTTGTCTCAGGTGTGCTGGGGTTTTTTTAGGGGTAGAAGCTGTTTCCAATGCTGTGAACAAATGCTCTTGCTTTCCTAAAAGGGCTCCTGATCTCCTGCCTGGGCTTCCCAGGACAGCATCCCCTGCCAGGGGAGATCCATCCTTCTGTCCATAGAAAAGGCTGTTTGTGTCCTGTGGATAAGCAAATTGATCCAAATTAAAACCTGGCCTTAATTCCTTGTTCAATACTCAAATTAAATCAGATCTTTATTGATGACTGAATGCAACAAAACTACAGGCTCACACTCCCACTCAAAGCCATTGAGAAATGTCATTTCCTCAGTCTGCCCAGTTTCATCGTGGCTTGAAGAAGGAGAGATTTCATTTTTATAAGAAAATCCAGTTTGGGCATGTCTCCAAAATGGAAAAAAGAAGAGAGGAAGGGGAATCTTTCCAGGGGGTCTGATACTGGGGGATTATTGCTTTGTTCTGAGAAATGAGGAGTTTGGATGTCTGGGGTGATGAGGTTTTGTACCCCAGGTGAGCTATCCCACATCCAGAGTGGGAACTGGATCCAAATGTGGGAGCTGCAAATCCCTGATGTGATAGTGCAGCCCTGTTCCCTGGTACCAGCTGGGAAGGTGCTGTCCAGCTTCTTTCCTTTTCTCCTTCTCTCCCTCCATTCCCATCCATGCTCTCCACCCCCAAATGCAGCATATTCTGCTGGCACTGGTTCTGGGGGTCCAGGACCTCTCCTGATACCTGGGAAGGAGAAGGACACTCCTTAAGAGCTGATCAAACCTTAAATTGCTCTGCTGTGCTGTGGCCATATGTAACCCATGGACTAAAATCTGAAATCTGTGTGCTGAACTTTGGACTCATCCTGATCTCCCTCTGGCTTTGGAGCTTGCATCTGCCACTGCTTTCAAATACTCTGAGCCCTTTGGTAGCCCAGAGAGCAGGAACCTCTGGCCCTCTTGGCTCTGACAGTTAATGCCTTTATTGTAACCATTAACCACTAATCTGAGCAGACAGACCCACTCTCCCACATCTCCAGGGCATTAAAGCTTCAGTGCTGTTTGCACAGTGTTTAAACAGCTCTGCATGTGAGCCCAAGATGAGCAGTGTTCTTCTAACACTATAAAATTGTCAGGTGTTATTATTTTGATAGTCTGGGGAAAACAATGTTAAGATTTTATTTATTGTCACCAGAAGAAGTGACTTGGAGATCACTAATGCTGCCTCTGCACCTTTCCTGGGCTTACTGGGGGTCTGAGTTGCCAAGAAACATCCCACTGGGCTGCAGTCACTGCTCCTGGTGTTGCAGTCACCCTGGAGCCCTGCTCAGCACCCTGCTCAGTGATACACATTACTGCCATCCAGTTCCTGCAGAAGTGGGGGGGCATTGGCATCACTTTGGGATGAAAAAACTTGTGCACAGCACGGAGCCTTTGTGAGATGAATGAACACAGAGAAACCAGGGAAACATCATTGATACAGAACCTCTGGGTGATGTGTATAGAGCAAGTGGGAGACAGGGTTTGATTTGCTTTGGCAAATCTGTTTTGTGTATTTTGGGATATTGGGACGGCCCTGGAGTTTATGTGTGTCTGGATGAACCCAGCAAAGGACATCCAGACCCTGCCCAGAGCCATTCAGGCCTTGGGAAGGAGACAGTGGAGCTCTGCCCAGCACATCCCAGCTGGAGGTGCACATGCTGCTGACTTTTTGGGGAGGCTCTTGTGCATGGGGACGTGCTTTTTCCTTACAGGATTGAAGGAAGAAGAGGAGAAGCAAAGTCCAGTCTGGCTTGTGTGGCCTACCTGCCATCCAGCCCCTGCCACCAGTGCCACCCTGTCTGTGCACTGCTGCATTTCCCCTTTGCACCACTGAGTCCCCCTCCTCTGTTTTTGAGGTTGCTGAGAGCCTTTCTGACCTCAGCAGTGTCTGCACTTCAGCTAATTTCCTTTCTGAACGTTTTCAGGGATTCCAGGACAGGTTGGTCCCCCCGGCCCAGTTGGACCCACTGGGCTCCCAGGACCACCAGGGCCAAAAGGAGAGAAGGGACAACCCGGTGAGAGGGGCCCGGCAGGGCCACCAGGTGAGTCCTGGAGAGGGGCAGTGCTGCTGTGACAGGAGATGTTTCACTGCACACAAACTGTGACAGCAGCTCGGAGAAGGCCAGACACACAAGATTTGAGCATCTTCAATTGATACCAAATCCATTCCAGTGAGTCCCCTGGGAGCTGGGATCAGCCAGGAGCTCCCAGGGCAGGCAACCACCTGCACGAGCAATGACAGAGCCTGGGATTTCCTGTGGAGCTGGAGAGAGCCTGTCCCAGAAAGCTGCAGAGCAGGATCATGTTTCCCCATCCTGCTCAGGAGCTGGAAGAAAGAGCCTGTGACCTGTCAGCCTTTGGAGCAGAGCATTCCCTGTTTAACCCTCTCACTGGGTGCCTGTTTTAACTCCCTTTTTTCTCCACCATTTGTGTCAAGCTGTCAGATGCCAGGATGTCAAACTAATGATGCTTTTGTATGTTAAGGGAAAAGGTTATGAGGCCATTCCTTCAGAGAACACTCCATTCCTGAGCTAGGAGTCTTTCTTCATTCCCCAAACGTTCCTGAATGTTTTGATGAAGGCGATACTGCACAATAGGTGCCAGACCTCAGGCTCTGTGCTCTGTGTCTAAAAGGCTGTGCCTTGTGAGCCTGAGCTTGGGTAAGATTTAAAACTCTGAGAGTGCCTTAAATGTGAGAGCAGCCCTGAACACTTTTTGGCACTTTCTGTCAAGCTATCAGTGGCCAAAGTCTGGCCAAGGATGTGTCTGCCTTTTTTGGTTTCTCAGTCTGCAACGAGAGCCTTCCAGCCCCACAGGACATGTGATCTGTCTGCTCCTGGACTGCCTCTGCTTCCCTTGTGCTTCCTGAGCTTTTCTGGCAGGGAGGTGACACAGGTGTACCTGGAGGGAAGGAGGATTTGATTTCACACTTAGCTGGCTGTAGTTTCTCACTCAGCCTCAGGGAGAGGGGAGATTTCACTCTTTCAGCAATTGGGCTGTTCAAAGGCAGCACCTCTGAGCCAAGTCAAGCTCTCTCCTTTGCAGAAGAGGATGCTAAACAACAAAAAGGAAAATTGGGAAGCGGTTTCTATTTTCCCCACCCCTCTGATTCCCACAGCTGCGGTTCAGGACAGAAATCCTTTGCCCTCTTGCTGCCTTTTTACAGCGTCATTAGCACATTCCCAAAGGCATTAACACATCCTCTCCTGCCTCTGCACAGGGATGTTGGGACCTCAAGGACCAAGAGGACTTCCAGGAGAAACTGGGATCCCAGGTCCCCCAGGTCCTCCAGGGCCACCAGCCAGCCCAGGCCTCCCTCTCACCTTCCAGCAAGGGGTTCTCTACTCACTCCAGCCCACAGCTGAAAAAGAAAGTAAGTTCTCTCCTCAATTCCTGTGGTCTCCTGTGGCATCAGCAGAGTGGGCAGGCACAGAGCAGCTGAGCTCTGCTCCCACCTCCTTGCCAGGCCCTGCCAGGCCCTGGGAGCAGCTGGACAATCTGCCTGCATTGTGTGGGTCTCTTGGAAGTTCCTGTTCAAGGTGGAACATCTTTGGAAGCTACAGGGGGTTCACCTCTCCAAAATGAAGAACGAAGTCCCTGCTCTCCTAAACTGTCAGTGAGAGCAGGGTTTGTAGGATTTTGTTCTCTGTGCCTGTTTTTTAAGGTTCATCACAGCTTTGGGGAGGCAACTTGTTGTCCTGTAAGCTTCCATCAGGAGTGGCTGCTGGGAAGAGGGCCTCTGGTGAAATGACAGAGCTCAGGAAGCATCACCAGAGAGACAAGGGCCAGAGGAATCCAGAGTGGCAGATTAGGTGCTGGTGCACCAAAGCTGCGGGGTTGGAGCCCTCTTGGTGCCACTGTTGTGGTGTTGGAGTGTCAGGGTTGCTCAGGAATCAGCAAGGACCAGAGATTTGCAGCTCTGGAATTATAACAAGGACATCTGTTAAATGTGTCTCTTTCCCTGCAGATGCTTCTTCCACCTGTGCTTCTGGTGCATCCACATTATCCCACATCCACACAAAACACAGAATTATGGACTGGAAAGTCCAGACTGACACCATGAGTTATCCCTTCCCTGTAACAGGAGGGCCAGGGTTCTTTGTGCTCATGCTGATTTGAAAAATATATTTATTTGATTTGTGCTGTGTATGGCAAGAAGAGGCTTTCTAGGAAAGGCACATCCTGCACTTGGACTGGAATGCTCTCAGATTTGGGCTGGATCCTCCTGGTCCAGCCCTGTAGCTGGCAGGTAACAATGAGGAAGCAGAGCTCAGCTGTGTCTCCCCTTGTCTGTAAACTCCTGGAGCCCCAGCCCTGTCCTGTCTCCCATCTCCACTCCCCCAGACTTCAGCTGTGCCTCTTCCCTAGTTCTGCTGCTCCTGTCCAGCTTCAAAGCTCAGTTGCCTTAGTTACAGCCAAGGATTACTGTGTCTCCCCATGTCTGACAGTTATCTCCAGCTCTCCCTTCCCTTCCCTTCCACCCACTCTGCTCTCCAGACTCCTTTTCCCAAAAGTGAACAGATGTATTTTTAATTTAGGGAGAATTTTAACAGCTTGATTTCGTATTCAGTTACTTAGGGTGTATGGGCAGGATGAGTAACTGAGGTTCAGTACTAAGATTTTCACAAAACACACATCAACATGCTGCCTTCATCAGCCTGAGAACAAGGCAGTTTTGCATTACAGTCCCCTCACTCCTCTCAGGGTCACACCAAACGGGGCCATTCTGCCTTTTATTCCAAGTGAGCCCTGGGGATGGTTTGGGTGCTGCTGCTGTCCCCTCCCTCCAACCACCCTGGGACTTAAACTCTTCCTCGTGAAGTAGTGGATAAATTAAAAAGTGAATAAAGGCTTTGATTGCACAGCCTTCCCAGCTGATGTGTGAGAAAGGTGAACTCAGTACTGTGCCCAGATGGGGAGAGGATAAATGGTGGATAATTATTTCTGTTATCTCTGCCAGCACTGGGCAGCCACATGGACTTGAGGACAGTGAGGAGACGGTGACTGTTCCGTTTACATCCCTGGGCATTCCTCCCTCCATGCTTGTGGATTTCTTGGTTTGCAGAAGGAGTAGCCCAAAACTTTATGACACTTTTTCTTAATACAAATCCAGCTGCAAGTAGAAGTTATCTGTGTGGCCATGACAATGTTCTGGCATTATCAAGTCTGTTTTCTTACCATTTTGCCTCTGTGTTGGCTGATTTTGCCTCCCACAGGCTGGTGGAAAGCTGATCCTCTGCCACCAGTAAAACTTAGCCTTGTAAATTCTGTTTGGATTTTTTAAAATGTATTTACTTGTTTTGAAATGAGCACATCTGAAAACTATAAACACAAAATTCCAGCTGCTGACAGCAGAGGGAAGCATATTCCTGGTAATGGGAATGAGATGTGAGAGCTGTATCAGGTTATTGTTATTATACAGTTTGGTTCTGCCTGAACATGGTTAATGCCTGTGCCTTTATTAATTGCAACAAGTTCCTGTTGGCAATATTTATCTGCAGGCAGAAGCCAGGAATGGGGAGACAAATATTTTCTCACAGTTTCCCTGTGCTGTGGTAAAAGAAATGGTCCCATTTTTCTCCCTCCAGATCAGGTAGCAGAAAAAAATGAAGACAGGATTACTTCATTTCCATCCTGTCTCAACAAATCAAGGCTATAATGGGGGAATTTATCCCTTAGTCAGAAACTTTAGCCCTGGGCCAGGAGCTGAGCTGCTGCTCCCCACTGCTGGGGCTGCTGCTACTGGGATCTCCCATTTCCCTGCCACTTAAAAATGAGTGATCAGGTACATGGTCTAGAGCCAGACCTACTCCTTGTGCTAACATTGATGATTTCTAGGGAATAGCTAGAGAAAAGAATGCAGCTCTCAGTGTTGAGGGCTGTTTTCTTACATCTTGAAGATCTGCTAAGGACATATGAAATAAAATGAACCTGTTTTCATAGAAACATCACTATTGGAAAAGACCTCCAAGATCAAGTCCAACCATCAACCCACTAAACCATGTCCTCAAGTGCCACAGCCACACATTTTTTAACATTTCCAGAGATGGTGACTCCATCCTTCCCCTGGGCAGTCGGAGGGGAGAGCAAGGGGAAACTGAGGCAGAGCAGCTGATGGTGTGCCCAGCATGTCAGTGGTGATAAGGGGTTTGTGCAGCACATCCCAGTGCCTGCTGCCAGCAAGGCCCTTCCTGAGGAAGGAGAACAGAGCAGAGGAAATGAAGGGGAAGGAGAGGAGGAAAGGAATTGAGAAAACTCGGTCCTTTCCAAGTGTGCCCGGAGCTGCCTTTGCTGCTCTGGCTGGGCAGCTTTCCCCGTGTCCTTCAGGGCATTTCTGTGCTCTTCAGGGTGTCTCTGTCCCCTTCCAGAGAACACAGGTGCTCCTACCTGACCAGGTCACACTGGTTTCACTGTTCCTCTTGGCAGGTGAGGTGGTTGGAAAGCTCCTGGAGCAACTTCAGTATCAAGGTCTTCTCAAATGAAACATTGTCTGCTTTGGGGTATCCAGGAGCACTGAAACAGAATCCAGCTCTTGAGCCCAGCACAGCCTGGGTCAGTGCAGGAGGTGGCTGAGAAGGGAAGATTCCTGCTACCATTTGATGCTATTTTGTGGCTGCTGTAACAGTCTCCAGCTGCAGAGAGCCCCAGAATGTCCCCATTTATAAAGGAGTTTATAAGGAGATACAAGTTCTTCCTGCTGCTTTATGAGAATATGGAGGGAATCCCTTAAACAAATGTGAGGGTTGTGTTTTAACACACTTCAGTCCCATTTCATTCACAGTATCTTTCATTCAGAGCTGATCCTGGAAGGAAACCTGGGTCTGAGGGAGTCCTGCCTGGCCAGGCAGCAGAGGCAGGAAATTCCACAGTCCTGTGGTGCCCAGGCCAGCCAGGAGCTGCTGAGCCCAAGGGTTGTTGATCAGAGCCCCTTCTGTGTCACAGTCATGGAATCACCTTTCATAAATAACGCTGAGTGAAATGTCGGGATGGGTGGATTTGTGGAAGTAACCCTGTCATTGTAATAATGTGCCATTTAGCTGGATTGTTTTATAACCCACATCTTTATCCCTGGCTTACCTCCAGCAGAAATTAAACCCTGGTTGTTTGCAGTCCATCCTCTGCCCCTCTCAGTGGATGTGCAGTTGATTTTTGTTGATCACTTTAAAAACAAAAGGCTCTGCAACTGTTCATGCCTTCACTGCTGTTTGATGCTCATTTCCCAATTTCATCTTACTCCCAAGCTGTGATGGATTTTGACAAGGTCAAATAAAACTCAAATTAATTGGATTACACACTTCACTGGGGTACCTTTCCTCCTGAACATGGAGAGTCTCAGTTGTTTTGTTTCAGGGCTGTGAGGAGGGGGAGGACGAATGGGTTTAGAAGCAGTAGTCAAATAAATACCTGTTTGTATTCAGGCTTTAGGCACAACACGTGGTTCTTAGAGGGATCTGAGTTGGATCTTGTGCTGTCCTGCTGCCAGGAAGGCATTGCAGAGGTATCCTGTCATCCTTGGCAGTCAAAGCCATTGCACAGTTTTCCCTGGGAACTGCTTTCAAACAACTGGCTTGGACGTTCTCTCTGCCATTGCCAAGGCTGCAGAAGCTGGGAAGGCTTGGCAGTGTGTCTGCTGAAATTTCTGAGGAGTTCACCTTCTGACCTTTGGGCTGGACTCTGCAGAGTAAGCAAACACCCTTCTGACCTTCCTGGTGTCACTTGACATTTGCAGTGAGACATTCCCAGTGAGACATTCCCAGCCTTTTCCTGCACAAGGTTCCCCTGAATTTTACTGTGATGAGTTACAGGAACGGGTGGAAGGAAACATGAGTAAGCTTGAGGTCATGGGCAGGAGGAGGTGGACATTATTCCTGCATGGCAGCCTCCAGCTGTGGAAAATGTGGGATTTTCAGAGGGTTTGCCATCCTGGTGACCAGGAGCCAACAATCTTCATCCAGGTTAAACAGGAAATTTATTGTTGGTCCTACCACAAAGGGTGAGGACAGCAAGCCCTGGTAGCACCAGGATGTGGAGTTCCCTTGCTTGTTTGGTGGCCTTGTCTTGGTTGTTCATTGAATTTTTGCCCCAGGTTTCCACAACTGTCCCAAAGTGTTGTGGGACAGAAGGTGCTGATAAAAGATAAAAGGTGCTGCCACACAGGTACCTTCCCAGATTGCAGGTGTGCCACAGTACAGCTCCATAGGGAACAGGGTTGCTGAATATGGTTTTGGCATCCCAAGAAATACTGAGGGTTGCTTTTTAATTTATAGTTGTGGGTTTTCTGTTCAGCTGCCAACTGAATAGAAACCTATTGGCTCCAGGCTGAGGGAAGATATAGACAGCTACAGGCTGCTGGGTTTTATTCTTGACTGGAGAGAACTGAGAAAGATGTGCAAAAGCACAAAACTCCTCCAATTCCTGCTGCTGGCTTTCCCTTCCCTGCTCCACTCCCATTTCTCTCCATTTCCCAGAGCTCAGTGAACCTGTCCAGTTGAACACCTAAAATAACCCTAAATGGCAGCAAAGTTTCCTGAGCACACGGAGGAGGCAGAGCACACCCATCCCTGGGCTTTCCTGCATCCTTAGACCCCAGGGCATCTCCCAGCAGCGCCTGCCAGGTGAGCTGGCTGGGCTGGGGGCTCAGCAGGTCCCTGGTGCCCGGCAGGAGGGAGCTCCACAGCCCTGGGGCAGCCACCAACCAGCTGTGTGGTGGAGAATTTGGGGTCAGTCATCCCAAGGCAGGTATAAACCACCAAGGCTTCCAGAGGAAGGACAGCTCGTCTGCGGTTCTCAGGGGTGAGATGAGCAGCTCTGCAGGACGAGGGGTCACAGCTCTTGGAGAGCCAAGGCCAAGTGCTCCGGGAGCCCTGATTTGGCATCTGCAGCATCGCCCTTGGCCAGCAACGGGCGCCAGAGGATTTTGGAGAGGGCTCCCGGCTGGGCCGGACACTGACTGTGCTCTGTGCCGCAGATGGAGAACCCCAGCTGGCCTCCACCGTCATCGACACCATCATGGCTGGACTGCCTGGACCGCGGGGAGCCCCGGGGCCCGCGGGGCCACCAGGTGACACACGGGGCTGCAGGGCTGGCTGGGCTGCAGGGTTGGCAGGGCTGGCAGGGCTGCAGGGTTGGCAGGGCTGGCAGGGCTGGCTGGGCTGCAGGGCTGGCAGGGCTGCAGGGCTGGCTGGGCTGCAGGGCTGCAGGGTTGGCAGGGTTGGCAGGGCTGCAGGGCTGGCAGGGCTGGCTGGGCTGCAGGGCTGGCTGGGCTGCAGGGCTGCAGGGTTGGCAGGGTTGGCAGGGCTGCAGGGCTGGCAGGGCTGGCTGGGCTGCAGGGTTGGCAGGGCTGCAGGGCTGGCAGGGCTGCAGGGTTGGCAGGGCTGGCTGGGCTGGCAGGGTGGGCACGGCTGGCAGGATGGGCAGGGCTGCAGGGCTGGCAGGGTGGGCATTCCTTTGTGCCGCAGAGTGGGTGCTCAGTGGGTGCCTGCAGGGGAGGGAGGCGATCCTTACTGGAAGGGCAGTAGAGGGAAGGGTGGCATGAAGTAACTGGGGTTTTTTTTAATCTGTTGTTAGTAGCTGATTGTTTCACTTGGGCAGGACTCATCTTGAGAAAGGGGCTGGTTAAAAGCTGTCTTTAAGAGTGGGTTGTCTGGTGATTCCTTCCTGAGAGCAGAGTTGTCCTGTCCCTGCTGCAAACCTGTCTTGTCACTGCAGAGCTCCACCAAGCAGGGTCTGCCCAGATGCTCTGTGATGTCTATGAAGGCTTTGGAGCCAGTTTGAGCTATTCCAGATTTTCACCAGTATAACTGAAATCAGAATCTGAGATGAAAATTCAGTGACAAGCCTTCCTTCTCTCTGTGCTGATGGGTGGCTTAAATGATAATATTCCTGCAAACCTCAGCACTTCCCTGTATGATGCATATTTAGGAGTGAACTCCCATTAGTTGCAGAAAAGGCTTCTCCTTGCATTATGAGGGCCTTTCATTTATCCTTCAATTCCTTTATTCTTTGACTTAAGCATTTGTATGGTGCATTAATGATTGAGGCTGATTCAGCTGTACTTTGTGTATAATGTCCACATTGTTTCATCTCAAGGGTTGTGACAACTAAAGCAGAGAGGAGTATTGCTAAGTTCAGGCTAAGCAACTATCCTGTCTCCCATCTGCAGGTATAATTGAACAGCTACTGTTGAGATATAATTATTTTTTCAAAAGGAATGAATCTGTTAAGTGACTGTGAGACAAGTTGACCTGTTTAGATGGTGCTTAACTCATCCTGGAAGCAGCTCTCCTGTGATACAGATTTTAAATTAATTTATTGCCACTGCAGTGAGTGAAGACCAAGCTTTGCTTTGCCCCACTCAGCCTCTCCTGTCTCTGGCCAAACTCCATCTCCTTCACATTCATCATCAGCTTTCTGACACCCCAGAGAGACCAAATGCAGCAGCCCTGGGGCTTCCCTTGCCACCTGAGATTGTTTCAGGACCTGCACCTGCAGTGTCTCGCTCTCATGTAGTTGTTCCATGATCTAGTTAAGGTTTTCTCAAAACCTGCGTTTTCAGGAATGGAAATGTGGATGTTACTGACATCCTTCCTGCCTATTTTCACTGGTTTTTCCCTCCCAGAGCTCTGGCATCTCCCCCAGGGCAGGGGGATGTATTCTGTCAGGATGTGGCTGTCCAGTAATGCAGTGTTCGATGAAGGGTTCTCACTCACTGAGAGACTCACAGAACAGGAAAGGAAGTGCATGCCTTTGGAATTTAGGCTTCTTCCTTCTAAGTTTCCTTATTATTGTCTCCAATTATGATCCCATCAGGGCCACCAGGTGCTTCAGGACCCAAAGGGCCCCCAGGACCTGTTGGAGCCCCTGGATCACAAGTAAGGTGCTTTGGTGCTTTGGGGAGAAGGGCAGAGGGGGGTCAGGGGTGAAACATCATCTCATTGCACAAGGAGAGAGAGTAATCTTAGATCTGCTGTTCTGTTGCCCATGAAATTCTGTGATTTAATTCCTTTATCTCGTTCTGGATTAAGAGGTTGAAACGGTTGTGCTTTCCAGAGTTTCCCTTAATCATAACAACACACCGTGCTGCTGCTGTGTCAAAACATTTCACTGTGGCCTGAGCTGATGCAAAGGATCTGACATGGGCTTTACTAACACAGTGAGAGAAAAATACTGCATTTCCTGTGCAACACACAAAAAAAGAACAAAAATGCATCTATGAGAATTCACCAATTCACCAGAGTGAATGTGTTAAGCCTTCTTTTCCAGGCATAGAACTTTCTATTCAAGAAAAATGTTACAAATTCCCATCAGTTTGATCATTTATTGATACAAACATTGTGAAGGGGGGGAGATAATAATGGAGTGGGAAAAACTCACTCCAAAGAATTTATGGTAGAAGAAGGGCACAGTACTCACATGGATGGAAAAAGCAGATTAAATGGAAAAAAGTGAAGTCATGAATAGGAAACTGCCAAACTACTCCAAATTGTGGTTGGCTGATACAAAGGGACTCAGTTTTGGGAAGAACATTGCTTAAACATGGAGGTAAAGCAGCAGCATCAATTTTTTCAGAGGAATCCCACATGACTGGAGAGCACAGAGAAAGGTTAAGTAACTTTATAGAGGGATGTAACTCAGATCTGATAAGAGGAGGTTTGGAACTGAAAACAGAGATTTTTTCCTATGTGTTTATTAACCACTTTGAAGAAGCAATGGACAACAGGTTAGGGAAAGTTTGCCAGTGCAGCAGAATCCTTTCAATTAGAGAATGCTCTGGAGAACAATGAGAAACCCCAGATAGATATGAACACAGTGAGAGATTTGGCAGCCAAATGACAGATGCAGTTTAACATCATTAAATGTAAGGTAATTCACAATTCATAAGTAGATTCTGCAGCAGAGTCTGGCTTTTTGACACGCAGCACACACTGGAAATCTTTTATTTTTGCAATGTGGAACTCAGTGTTCTTGAGCATCCCTGTCTCACCACACACTGTTGAGAGCTGTCAGGAGCAAAGGATGTTTATGGGCACTTGGGCTTTGTTCATGCTGCATGTTTGACATAGGGCCAAGCCTGCTCTGTGCCCTCCCTTGGCAGCCCCAGGGAACCTCCTGAACCAGGCCTGGGTCTCTGAATCCTTGGTGGGGAGCTCAGCTGAGCTGGTGGGGCTGGCTGCAGGCAGGGAGCAAGGTGCTGCTGGTGAGCATTGCTGGCTCCCAGCTGAAACTGGGAGAGGGCTCCTGCTTTGCAGCCTTAAATCACTTGTGTGCCACCTCCTTGGGCCACTTCACAGGCACTGAGCTCCTCACAGCACTGCTCGTTTCTGTGGGCCTAGAGAACCCATTTCTCTGGGTGCTGATGGGGGGGCTGTTCCCCACCAGGCTGCCTCAAATCCCCAGTGGCCTGGAGGGGAGCTCCAGACTCACTTCTGCAGCCTCCAAGACAACGTGCAAGTCACTTGAGGTGGAAAAAACGCATCTTGTACGTGGTTGTGGGGAGAAGGAGAGATGACAGGCTGAATATAAACAAACAATATTGTTCTCTCTTGGTCTGGTTAATAACTGTGGCTTCTCTGGGTGGATAAGTTAAGAATTTGGATCGATTTCTGCATAGCAGTTCAATTAGTAGAAATCTAGAGACTGTGCCCTTCTTCGCCGTTGGTGACTGCTTTATAGATTTGTTCAACCCAGGGAGGAAAATTATTAGCAGAGATTGGGCTTAATTTGAAAATTGTTTATTAGGGTGAGTGAATAGCTTCAAAATAATTTCCACTGCACAATCCAATTAATTTTCAGGTATGTGTGCTTGCTCCTGCCACCCACTGAGGCAATTAAGAAGTGAGGGGAAGCAGTGGAGATTTTTAAGCTAAACATTCAACCTGTGTATTAATTTCTTCTTGGTAACTGAGAACAAGAACTGTCCTGTCATACTGACCCCGAAAAAATGTTACATCAGGGGCCTGCAGTGCATTCAAAGACCCAAACAGAGGGATCTGCAGAAAGTACAGGGCTGGGGATATCTGCAAACAGAGCTCCTGTTGTATTTGCTTGAGGGGAAAAGAGAATCCAGCCCAATTGCTTAATGGGAGTGTGAGGTTTTCAGGAGCTGAGGATCACTGGGAAATGTATTCACTACACCTACACAAAGGTTGCACAGTAGAAATTAATTTCTTCTCGTTCTGCATCTCTTCTAGGGCTTGCCAGGATCTCCAGGACAGCCTGGACCAAAAGGATCCAAAGGAGACCGAGGAGAGAGAGTAAGGTTTTACATGCACAGAGAGATCCCCACAGCATTTGGGGGCTGAGGAGTCCTCAGGAGCTGTAGTCTCACAGATGCAGTGGCACTACAGCCACCACCAACTTTAAATGCAGAGTTTCTGGGGTTTCTGCAAGAATGAAGGTTTCCTGTACAGAGAAAGGGTTGAATTCCTTGTAAAGTCAGGTATTCCCCAAAGAGACTCAGGTAGCAAAGACATGGTGTATAAAGGCCTGTGGAGATCAACTTTCTTCCACCAGCCAAAGCTGTTTAGTGTGGAGTGTTTCGAGAGGTCTAACTGAACTCTTCCTTCTGTGGCACTAAGGCTTTAAAAACTCACCAGACTTTTCCTGAACCAAAGTCATTCCCCAGGTCAAATGATGTTCTTAACATATTTGGAAGACTGAAGTCATGTTCTTAATGTTTATGTGCCTCAGTCCTTAGTGGGCTGTCCAGTGCTGATAACTAAACATAGAACAAAAAGGCTGTTTGAATGTTCTTTCCAAACTGGTGAGGTTTAGGAACTACCAGAGAAACACCTAACAAGGGTATAAATGTGTCAGATTCCCAGTCCAGCATTCAAGCATTGGGAAGGGTTTGAAAGTGGCATTTGGGCCTTTGGCTGCTTCTGTTCAGCTTAATTGCCAAAAGGTCATGGTCTTTGAAATCTCTGGGTGAGTCTGGGAGCACAAAAGCCCTTGGCAGTGGAGTAGGTGGAAGAGGATCATTCAGCCCTTGGGTCTGTGAAAGGCACCGTGGGCTGTGGAGAATCCCTGAGAGCCCAGCGTGGAGAGAGTCAGAGGAGGGGAGAAGGACAAGCAGGAAAACATTGGTTGGGACCTCTGAAATGGGGGATGTCTGCAGTGGTGGCTGCACTGCCACAGCCCCTGCCAGCTGTGGGAAACAAGATCCCTTTTCTTCCCAGTGCAATTTTACTGCCCCACAGATGGAGGTGGATGGGGGCTGTAGGTGATGTGATTCCCCCATGACAGAACCTCCTCTGCTCTCCTGCTCCCTCCCAGTCCAGCAGATGAGAGGGAGGCCTGAAAGAGCCAAGACAGACAAATGCAGAGCAGTGAACTCCTATGTGCTGGCCTCTCAAATTCCTGGGAACAACCAGCAACAGACAAACTGCTCCTCTGTGCAGACTCTGGGCAAGGGGAGGCCCAGGTGCTTGTTTCACCCCTCTGAGGGATCAGGAGCAGCAGATATCTGAGGGTGGGGCACCATCTGCCTTTTGAAATCTCCCTTATGTTTTAGTTTGGGGTGCCTGGTCCTGTTCTTACATAAGGAATCACTTGCACTTCCCTGAATGACAGAGTGACTGTTGGTCATTTTCTGTAACACTTTCCTTGTGCAGCTCAGCCAGTTTGGGCATGGCTTGGCTTTACAAATTGATTGCAGACTGATGGAGTTCTGGGACTAGAATTCAAGATTCTGATAGAGAGCAAAACTGTAACTGGTGAGATGGGTGCACAGATTACCAACTACATCTCATTGCCATTCAATCTCGCCATATTTTCTAGAAATTGCCATTATTTTATAAAAAATACATAGAAGCTAAAAAAAATAGAGGGGCATGGTGTGTGGCAAAGTGTCACATTTCCATCCAGGAAACTGATAAAACTCTTCCTCAATGATTCATGTAACATTTTGCTGTAGTTTGTGGTCAGCCATATTACTAATATTGCTGCTAATAAACCATATTACTACTACACTTATTTGGAAACATAATCTTGTTGCATTGTGTCTATTCACTCCAGACAGATCCCTTAGAATTTGGTTTTGTTCCCTCCTTGGTAGGGATTTAGAATTGTAACTCTCCTCTTAGGTTTGGGACAAATGAGATTTTCAAATATCAAAATGTCTTGGTAAATAGAAAAAAAACCCTCATATTTCCTGTCCATCCTCAGTTAGTTTGGAAAGGGAAGCTGGCAGCTTTTTCTGTCAGAATTTCTGTAGGATGCTCTGTGTGCTTTTTGTCTTTTGTGAGTGTGGCTTTGAGTGCTGGTTTTGACAGCTACATGCTGCAATTTTGGGTTTGGTGGATACAAATGAGGGCTCGAGCAGAGGAGCTGTGCAGCTGCAAAGAAAAGCAGAGGGGGGGAGTTTACAACATCTACTGAGATCTGAGAAAATGTTATTATACATTCTTCCTGCTTAATCTCGGAGAGAGCAGATGTGGGAAAGACCTGAAGCAGTGAGAGCACAGCCCCTGAATGGCTCAGCTCTGTGTGCTGCTCACGCTCAGCCTCTGCTCACCCCAAGCACTGCGGGGAGGGAGCTCCACAGCATCTCCAGGCAGTCTTCAGAGGAACAGCCAGGGAGGCCTGGGATAAAAGATATTGCCAACATCCAGCCTAAATATCCTTTGATCCCCTTTAAGCTGATAACATCCTTTCTGTTCCTCCTGGACATGGAGCACAGCCTGTTTGTGTATTTTCAGTGTGTTGTTGTGCTCCTCTCTCTGATTTTTCCTCTTGCCTGTGCTTTTTCATGAGCTTTGCTCCCTCCAGTGCAGAATCCAAGTATTTCCCTTTGAAGATACTGGGAGCACCTGGCAGGCTGAGCCTTTCTCCCAGAGCTCTCCCTGTCCATAGGGGCCTTTTCCTGGTGCTGGCAAGGCATCCCATAGGAATTCAGTCCTCCATGGGAATCTTCTGTAGGTGCCCGTTGGTTTTATACAGATTTGATGCACACAAACCCAGCAGCTCTCCCTTTCTACTGCAGAAATCTGCCACCATATATGTAGGGGTTTTTTGGGGAAAAAAGAATGGTTTTGTTGCTGTGTGTGTCTATGGGAGAAGAGCCAGGGGAAATATGTGACTGTTTCATTAATGGGTTTCTATAAATGCTTTTACATTTTGCCTCTTCTTCCCAAGCTCCTGCTTTCTCACTAAATAACCTATAACTGCTCTCCTGGTCAGGGATTCTGCCCTGCCCCAGCTGCACCAGGGTGGGAAACCAGCACTGTGGAGGAAAACAGGGGAAAAAAGATGTTCAGTTCAATGGCGTTTCATCCTGCCCCAAACCAACACGTACTAGTTCAAACTGTTTCTGTTAAAAAAAAAAAAATTAAAAAAAAAAAAATTAAAAAAAAAAGAACAAAACCCCCTCACTGAGAACAATGTGAAAATTAGCACAGCAGGAGAAAGAAACAAACCAACCAAAATATTGTACCTGTGTTTTGATCAGTAGCTGTGGGGTGTGTGTGGAGCAGGAGCAGATTAAATCAGTGCTCGGTGGGAGTCCTGGGCTCTGTTCTGGCTGGGGCAGCAGCAGCCCATCACTTCTACCAGAGAGAAGAATGCAGTGTCTTTGTAAGGAACAAATCTCCAGCCAAATTCCTTCCTGGTATAATGTAACTGACTGCTGGAAAGTTCAAAAAACCTGCTAATCGTCTTACAGAGAGGGCATCGAGCTCAGGAGCTCCTGTCCAACCCAGCTCCTCCAGAGGCTGATGGGATTTGGAACTGATGCTTGACAGAAAACCATATCCCCCTTTTGCTGTCTCTAAGTGATAATGTCAAGGGAGAGGAATTTTTTTTTCACATTATCCCAAGTGTAAGGTCTTTTCATTAAGCCATCTTAATTCCACTAGTAAAAATTACACTGTGTTCTTGTCAAGTGGCAAAGTATCTCCTAATGACACTGCCTTTATTTCCAACAGGGGCAAGCAGGTCTGCCTGGAGAGAGGGGCATTAAGGGATTGCCTGTAAGTGCTGCACTCTGGGTGGGTGCCAGGCTCAGGTGGGGTTGGTGCCTGGCACTGTAGGTGCCACTGGCTGGCCTGGAGCTGCTTCAGTGCTGAGCTCTGCTGGCTGCAGCTCAGATATTTGTTTCACAGACACCCTCACCTGAAGGAATCCCTGTGCAGGTGAAACATCCCCTGGTGTAAAGCACAGTGCTGGGGGGCCCAGGAGGGCGTCACCCCTGCAGAGGAGCTGTGCTCTGCCTGCAGATCCCTCTGGGCACAGCTGGGCACACTCAGCTCTCCCTGGGCCCCAGGGGCTCCTGGCACTACCAGAGCCCAAAGGTGGGCACAGTCAAACAGCTCAAAGTCCATCAGCTGCTCTCAACTCCCTCCTGCACCTCGGTTGGCCAATCTGAGCTGGAAACCCTGTAAGGAGATTAAGAGAGGTCTCCAAATGATTTTTTTGGCAATACCTGAACTGATGCACAGAGGAGATGTCTGCACTGGCACATATGGCCAGTGGAAACAAACCAGTGGTGATGAAGGTTGGCTGACAGAGATCTAGTGGAGAAAATTGGGGTTTTTTTGGCTGTCAGCTTCCAGAGAAGTCCCAGAACCCCTGGGAGGGTTCTGATCTCTCTTCCTTGGTTCCACCTCATCATTTCATACAATTCACACAACCTTTTCTTTGGTCCTTTTTCCTGTGCTCACCTCTGCTTTGCAAATATCTCAGGGATGTCCAACAAGTTTGAGGAGCCCAAGCCTTTCCACTCTATTTTGGATTGTTGGTTTTGTTTTATGTTTATCTTAGAGGGGTTTAATCCCTCCCTGTCTCTGCCCTGTGGAAAGTGCATGAACTTCCTGGCTGGGGGGGAAACATGAGAGCAATGTTCACAGCACAGAGAGATCTTTGTTCAAGAAAAGCTTAATGAGCATCTTTAGAGGCAGAAAGTGATGTGACTAATTAATGAAAGCAGAATGGAGGATTTTTCTGTTCTAAATCAAGATGAAAACCTGCATGTTTGGGGGAAAGGAGCAGTTTATCTGTGGTTTAGCATAAAGTGTGGTTCACTGAGAGCCCGAGGAGACGTCTGTGGCCTTGCTGGGGCCCAGGCCATGGCAGGTGGCTCCTCCTGCACTTGGCCATTGCTGGACAAGTTCATTTGTGTTAGAAGTGGTGGTGACCTCCTGGGAAGCTGACAGGAGCCAGGGCAGATTTGGCTCAGGAGAGCACTCTGGCCCTTGGTATGAAGTGCCAGTCCATGTGTTTTCTGCTGGTGAAATGCTTCTTTCATTTGCTCCTTTGGTGAGGAGGGATCCAAGGGGTCCTGGAAGGGTCCTCAGCCACATGTAACCAAGTTCCCCTTCCTTTGTTTTAGGGTGAACCAGGCAAGAAGGGTGAGGAAGGTGACAAAGGCGCTGATGTAAGGATGTGTTTCTACTGTTTTACTTTCCTTTTTGTCACTTTGCTGTCCTGCAGCCAAATTCCCTTTGACAGGTGGGTTTGGGGGGCCAGGGGGTGAGTTCACAGTTAAATGTGCAGAGCAAGGGGGGGATGTGAGCCTTGGGTCTGAATCTGATGTGTGCCACAAACCCTGGTCTGGGAGGTTTCCTTGGCCATGTTGTCACCATGTTCTTGGACACCTCAGTCCCCAGAGGCTGTTCTGTCACATGGAGCTGGTTGGGAATTGCTTCCCTGTTGTCCCTCCCACCTGCTGAGGGACAGGCTCCCACAAGAGATCAAACTGCATGTGCAGAGTGTTGGAGTTCTCACATCTCTGCTCTCAACCCCTGAAATACTTCCCAACATCTCTTTGGCCCTTCAAGCCCACACCTAAGGTGACAAGGACAACAAACTACAGCCTGAGTGTACATGAGGAGCTCTTGGAGCAGGGATTTCTCCTGCACCCCTGCTTAGGTTATCTCCTCTTTTGCATCTTTTCATTTTTAAACATCCGCACTGCAGAGCTTCGTGCTGTGAAAGCAACATGATGGACAAGAAGCCTGTTCTGCAACACATTCCAATGTTTTGTTTTCTTTTTTGCAGGGGGAAGGTGTCCAACAGCTTCGAGAGGCTCTGAAGATTTTAGCTGAGAGGGTATTAATCCTTGAGCACATGATAGGAATTCATGGTAAGCATTGCTAAGGTTTTCCTCTCTAGGGAACCAGGGGCTCTGTTCAGGCTTGATGGTTAAACATCCTCCCACTCTCCTGAGCTCTCTGGTGTCTGTTCAAGCCACATTTTCAAAACTAGGTACCATGACTTAGGGGTGCTTAGAACTGTTGAGTTCACCAGCTGTACCACTTCCTCTGGCTTTCCAGTAGCAGGTGAAATGACCCTTACAGTGATTTTTGTTACAGTTCAGGCAGCCAAGTCACGAGCAGCAGCTCAAGCCATGTGGCACAGATCATCCACCAGCTTCCCACAGAGCTGCTTGTTCCAGTCTTTAGGCCAGATCATTTAATCCTATTAACAGCATCTTCCTTGAACACCACTGAGGCCCTTGCCTTGTGCAGCACCAGGTTTTGCAGAGAAAGCCCAGACAGTGCTGCCATGTCACCCTGAGAATCAGTGATCCCTGAACACTTTGTGATCATAACTTACATGAAACCTTTTCACAGTCAGATTTAGAGAAAGTCCCACATGTTCTACTTTCAGATGGATTTTTGTGATCTCTTGAGGCTGTTGGCTCTCCCATCACTGGTACAGTGTGTACACCATCCCTTAAAGAATGTTCTCTTCCCTTAACCAAGGATGGTGTTGGTTATTGTCACAGGAGTTGGTTATTGTCACAGGAGTTGGTTATTGTCAGACTGCTCCTTTTGGGCAACTGAGGAGCAACTCTCTCACAGCTGCCAAAACCTGCTGTGCCAGTTTCTCCCCTTTCAGAAGCACAGTTAGAGGCAAAATGTTTGGCTCTGCTGTACCAGCCTGTGAGCAGCAAACCTGGCACTGACCAAGGAACACTCTTCTGTCCTTGACATGTGGAACCTCATTCCTGGCCTTGCTTGTGAGCCCACCTCACACTTCCCCATCACTTTTATTGGGGTGTGGCCTTTGGATATTGATTGAAGCTATGGAAATGTTAAATAGCTGAAATGCCCAGCAGTCCTGACAATGCCTCACTACACAGTAATAATGCACTTCAGGCAGCACCTTGGGATCCCAGCCCTGTCTGGAGCCAGCAGTGCTGGCTTGGAATTGCTGCTGGACCCCTGCAGTGCCAGGGCATGGCTGGGCTGGCCTGGAGCCTGCTCTGCTCTGCTCTGCTCTGCTCTGCTCTGCTCTGCCCTGCTCTGCTCTGCTCTGCTCTGCCCTGCTCTGCTCTGCTCTGCTCTGCTGTGCTCTGTGGCCTCGTGCTCTGGGAGGCCCCAAGTGCTGTTTCCAAAAGCAATAGGCAGCAACAGTGTAAGATTTTTGGGAAACCCTGAATCACAACCCCATGATTCAACCACACTCACCCTGACCTTACCTCGGCACTAATGCTGCTTTGCTTCACTTTTTCATTCCAAGGGTAGAAATACATATTTTTATGCTGCTTTGCTTTGAGTTGGTGGAGGTACCAGGGAGATGCCCACTTGAGTTCCTAGGCAGCAATCCATGCCAGCTGGGATGATCTCCAGGGAAGAGGGAAAAGGATTTTCCCTGGATGAGTCCATAAGAACAGGGTATTTACAGGACCCAGGGCCTGGCCTTCCTTTGGCTTCTACTTTGTACCTTCATTTATCGTGGTAGAAAGCAAAAAGTCACCTCTTCAGGAATCTTCTGTAGACCCTGGGACTGGGGTTCACACAGCCTTGCCCCAGCAGAACTGCCTGATTTAGCTATTTTTCACATTCTGTGTGGAAACACAGCAGCAACAAGGCACGTGCTGCTGTAATTCTGAAACAGTCGTTTCAGCAAACCATTTCTATTGATCTGTTCCTGCTTGGCATGGAGATGAGTTATTCACACCCATGTGCACTTCTGTACCAGTGTAACTGCATCAGCAAGAATGGATGGTTTTTAATTGTGCACTGTGGTTAGGTCATATTTAAACACCTATATTGTATGACTTTGGGGTTTTTTTTGTGCCATAAGTATTGATAATTGTATTCCTACTCTGTGCTTTCGAAATAGTTCCATTATTTCACTTCACACATATTTTAGGCCCTACAAAAATACTGTTTAGAAAGGGAACTTGGAAAGTAAGGCATATTTTCCTTGTGCAGTTATGTTCATCTTTGTGTACATGGTTAAAAGAGCCCCAACAAACAAAGAGAAAAAGGCATAAAATAACAAAAAATATTTTTCTTGAACACAGACCTCCCTGGACTGAAAGGCACCACAGAGGTTTAAATCACCCAGCACCAACTGTCTGGTCATGTTCCCAGTGTAGGTGTTAAGGATTTGACCACAGGTCCTGGGTTAGCCCAGCTTTAAAACCCCACTCAGAAATGCCAATCCCATGCTCTCATTTTCCCAAGAAACTTCCCACTGAGCGTGGTTTCCAAACCCACAGGCACCCAAGCAACAAGGCAAAACATGCCAGCAAACAAACCTCTCCTCTGCACTGGGAGGGCAGCTGGAGCTGACCCGGCCTGGGAGCTGCAGAGAGCAGGACACAGCAAAGCCCAAATTCTTGGCAAGGTTTGGTGCCAGCAGACAGAGCCCAAATCCTCCGGCAGCCAAAAGCTCACTGGAAAATGAAACACTGCCTCGTGGGATCAAACCAAGGCTGGCACGTTGGGCTCCTGGCAGGGAAACACAAACATCCAGCTCTGGAGGCAGAAGGAAGAAGAGATTGGAGCACTGGAAATGATGAGGCAGATCAGGCCACCAGCATCTGTTGCTGAAGAGTGGCCCAGAGCAGTGGCTATTTAATTTGTTTAGCTGAGGGAAGAGCAGGAGGTTCTTACCTGGAGGCACTGGGGGAGCAGGGACAGCCACCATCCATTCCCAGCATTACTGCTGATTTGGCTGCAGCCCAGGGTGGGGCAATCCTTCCACTCAATCCTTTCAGTGCCTGCAAATGTCCTTTACTAGGAGTGACCTAAGACTTTTACCCTAAGAGCATCACTGCCCGTTGACCAGCAGCTCATGCTCCAACACCAGGAGTCTGTGGGCAGTCCTGAGTAGTTGCTGCAGCTCAAGTAAATTTATAATTAATACAAGAACAGCACTTTAGAAATGAAACCACAAAGGAGAACAGGCCCTGCAGTAGGAGCACTTACCCCAGAGAGTTCAGGCAGAGCAGAGGGCAAACATCTAATGCAGGAGTAGTGTGATGGCAGCAAAGCTGTAGCTGCAAAGCTGCTTCCTGCACGGAGAGCAAACAGGAGGGAGCACGCTGCTCCCACAAGAGGAACCACTCAAAGGGCCCACGAGTGCCTTCCTCAGCCTCCCCTTTTAAATAGAGCTCTCCCGTGACTTTCTCTCCTTACAGACTCTTTGTCTTCCATTGAGCCAGGCTCTGGACAGGATGTGATCCCGGGCTCCCCCCTGAGAAGCAGCGTCAAGATCAAGCGTGGAGGACCCCGGCAGCCCCAGGCCCACCAGATCCTCTCCTCACTGCTGGATGAAGGGGAAGCCAGAAGGAGAAGCCACCGGATGAAGTAGGAGCATCTCCATGTCCTCCCTGCCTGCTCTCCAGTTAAAGATACAGTACCCAGTGCCTAACTGCACCCTGCAGGTGGAGTGGGTGGGAGGCTGCAGTGTTGGTGGCTGGCTTTCCTTCCCTGGCCAACACTGAGCCCTGATTGCAGGGAATGACTTATGCATAGCTCAGAGAGGGTTTTGAGAAGGTTTCCCTTGATTTTGTTGTTGTTGGAATAGCAGCTGTCAGGTGTCTCAGAAGCTGCCCACAGAATTGACACCTCCTGGCTGTGCCTCGAGGGTTTAACCCTGCCCTTGTTCCCTCCCTGCCCTGGACAGTCACTCAGTAAAGCTCTGCTTAACTGGCCAAGCCTACACATCCCCCCCAGACCCAAAGCCAAGCCTCAGCCTTGTCCATTGCTGCAGTTGGAGCTTTTATTTCCTGTGCTGGTGTCACACTGACTTCCAGGTGTAACTTCCACAGGCCATGAAAGCGTGACCTGCAAGGATTTCTTTTAAGCAAAGAAAAAATTAGAATGCAAAGGAAAAATTAGAATACAAAGTACGTTTAAAAGTATTACTCTGAAAATTCAGGTGGCTCTCTGGGCTTTAGCAACAAAATCCTGGCTTTTCGTGTTGCTAATTGCATGTGAGTGACATTATTTCTATTTGTGGCTGGCTAAACAAGGACTTTTGATGCAAATGTTCATGGCAACATTGATTTTCTGTCTATCTTCAGAGAGTTTAGACTGTTTCTGTGAAAACACAGAGCAGTTTGCATGAGATATGATGGAATTGTGCAAGAATTTTCCCATACTGTGTTCAGCTTATGCATACATCCAGAGATAATTAATTTAAGTGGTGGCAGTAACTATTCACAGAAAAGGATATTTTGCAATAGTTGCTTAATCCTACAGCAATCAGGAAAAATGTTTTCACAGTGTTTTGTTTTAATCTTGTGAGTAAATCCTTGCCATTTGGATCTGGAGACAGTGTAGTAGCAAACCACTGCCTAGGGAATTAGAGTCTTGTCAAGAGCTTATCTTGCACTGGGAGTTACATACAGAGTCATTTTACTTTTTGCAATAACTTGTTATTTTAGGGGAAGTACCAGCTTCCAGGTTTAAGAAGTTGAACCTGCCCTCCAGTGACAGATGAATCATTCCACCTGCTGTGCTAACCAGGTTGGACAGGCTGATGGCATTCATGTAGACAGTGATTTCTGTTAGAAGGGGGAGATTAATCAACAAAACTGACTGGACTGGTTTTTATTTTTTCATTCCCACATTCTGACAGTTTTCAAATTCATCCCAGGACAAAAGTGAGCAAATTGAGTTGTGTTATTGCCCCTCTGGCTCTGGTCCCTGTGCAGGACACAGCTGTGTGAGCCAGCTGGGCTGCTCTGCTGCAGGGTGTCTGTCAGAGGCTTTCCAAAGAAAACACTGAGTCCCTGTGTTCAGCACCCCAGGTGATCTTCCCAAGGCAAAGCCCTCTGGAAATGAGGCTAAAAGTGGAGGAGCTCTGCCAGCCCAGCATTAGCCACACATTAAATTGACTGTCCATATACACTGTAAACATAGCAGTGCTACCAAAAGAGACACCCAATCCAATCCAATCCAATCCAACCCAACCCAACCCAACCCAATCCAATCCAATCCAACCCAATCCAATCCAACCCAATCCAACCCAATCCAATCCAATCCAACCCAATCCAATCCAACCCAACCCAATCCAACCCAACCCAACCCAATCCAATCCAATCCAATCCAATCCAATCCAATCCAACCCAACCCAACCCAACCCAATCCAACCCAATCCAACCCAATCCAACCCAATCCAACCCAATCCAACCCAATCCAACCCAATCCAATCCAATCCAACCCAATCCAATCCAACCCAACCCAATCCAACCCAACCCAACCCAATCCAATCCAATCCAATCCAATCCAATCCAATCCAATCCAATCCAATCCAATCCAATCCAATCCAATCCAATCCAATCCTTCCTCTGAAGAGCCCAGCATTTTCCCAAATGAGCAGGTCACAGGCCCCTTCAGGATGGCTCAATCCTCCATGCCTTCACTTGGCCCTGCTCTTTAAGGAATCCAGCCATCCCCAGCCAGGTGAAATGGCATAAACTGATGCTGAGCAAGCACCAGAGCCTTGCCTTTGCTGCTGTGCAGCTGAATAACAAGCAGCTGTGCTGGAGGCAGCAGGGATGCAGGTCCCTGCCTTGCCTGTGCATCCTCACCCTGCTTGGCCAGTGCCAGTGGTGGGACTCGTTCAGCACCAGCCCATCTGGTTCAGGTTGTGCTTCTGAATGATGGAGTTTTCCATGGGACATTTCCAAGGAACAGGCCCAAAGCTTTGCAGGAGTCTGGGGAGTTGGCTGGCTGCACTCTGAGTTACAGCTGGAGTGTGGTGTAGAGAGACAAGAAAATGAGCACAACTCAAGTCCAGCAGGTTCCTGAGCTCAAGGAGCCATCCTGTGTTTGCAATCCCTTTGGGAGAAGGAAATAAAGCCTCTCTGAATGCATCTTAGTTTCATACCCAGCACTAAGTCCAAACCCAGCACTGTCTAAGGATGTCCATGGTGCTGTGAGAACCCATGGACCTCCTTCCACTACTGGCAGGGCAAGAGCTCTGTTTGTGGCCAGCCAAGCGAGGTGCAGCCATGGGAACATTCTTGGAATAATCATTCCTTCTAAGAATTAAATGTCCGAAAAAAAGGATGTTTCCTCATTTGCAGGCTGATTCCTCGTTTGCAGGAATTGAGAAGTGCTTGGTTACCTCTGTGATGAATTGGGACCATCTTGGTCTGGATCACATGGACACTCCAGGTCTTCACTGGTGGCTTCCCGGAGATAAATCAGCCAGTTGATGTTGGAAAATCAGGCCTGAAGAGGGAGGAGAACTCTCAGTTCAGTCTAAACTCGTGCACTGGGCAGGCTGGTGCCAGCTGTAGTTGAGGCCACAGAAACAATCTGTCCTCATGGCAGCTTCAGGAACCAAACCCAACCAAAGCAATCTTTAAAAAGGGAAATTCAGTTTCACTGGTCCTGTAGCCACAGGGTTGAATCTGGGGAAGAGGGAATACAGTAAGGCCATTTTTACTTCCCTGACATTTCAGAGGATACACACTGAACTGAAAGAGAAATCTTCCTTTCTCCAAGTTTGCCTTCTGAATTCAAAGCTATTGCATGAGCTTGGTGAGTGCTAATGCTTTAGTCACTCACATTGTTGAGGCATCCATACTGACAAGGATTTGGAATTTTATATTTTTTAAAACAAATTACTGACCAGATGAAAGGAAAATTTAATGGAAGTTGTTTGCAATTAATCCTGCCAAGTCAATTGTCAAAAGGCTGTTTAGGTTTGGGTTGAGACCATTTAATTATTGATAGTATGAGCTATGTAATTTTTTTCTCCTTGCTTTGTTTAGCTCCATCTCTCTGATGAGGTACTGTATCTTTAAATGGGGGCCAGCAGGATTGTACCAGAAGGACTTTCTCTCTCTGCTGAGGTTTCATTCCTCTCCACTCACACGAGGGCTGGACCACACTGTTGTGCCACCCAGTGTAATTAGGTTTAAAGTGAGCACAGCCTCACACACTGACATTAATGATGTTGATGACCAAGCAAACCACTCCAGCCACATTCTCCATCATAGGCAGGATCCTGAGGTTCATTTCAGCCAGGGCATATAATGCTTCTTGCCATGTCTATGTAACTTAGGGGATTTATTTTGAATGCGTGCTCATTTAGAAATATATTTTAATTGAAATGTTTAGTGCTTTATCTTGCATACATACTGTGCAATACCATAGTGTGTTCTTTTCCCTTTTTTTTTTTCCTAAGACTTTTTTAAAATTCTTGATGTTTGTTTGAGCTCCAGTGTGTTTTTGACTTGGATCAGCTCTGGTAGTAGTAGCAGTGTTTTCCTTGCCCTGAGCTAACCAGAAGCAGCACATTGCACAACCAAAACCCTTTGCAAGTCATGCACCCTCACGTTCACCAGCAGCCTGCAGCTCCTGGGAGGCAGGGAATGCTCCTCTCCAGAGGGTCTAATTTGCACTTACTGTAAGGAATTGATGGCAATCCAGGGAAATAGGAATAAACCAGAGAGAAGAGCCTTCACCTGCTCCCACCAAACTCCATGGTCATTTTGTCATCAACTTTCAAAGGAACAGGCCTTAAAAATCAGACTGAGCCCTGGAGCAGCACAGGCTGGTGCTGTGTGGGCTCTGCTCCAGTGTCTGCCATGAGCTGTTGTCATGTGGGACCCTGAGCACTGTGACAAATCAGCTTCTGGAATTCCCTCCTGACAGAATGATTGGAAACCCATCCTCCTCCATGTTTACAGCTTCTGTCTGACTCAAGGTGACATTCCTCTGGGGGTGAAAGGGTTAAACTACTCAGAGTCTCTGCATTCTCGTGGTTTGCTGTGAAACCAAGGGATTGAAAGGTGCTATAATTGTTCACAAGGCACATTCCCAGCCACAGAAGGAAATGGTAACTTCTTCACCAGTTATTTTACACAGTAATTTTTTAATTTATATCAGTGTGTCTCATATGTGTGCCAATGGTCCTGGCTTCTCTCCTGGGGATCAGCTGTACAACCATTTGGTCTTTTATAGGGCAGCCATAGGCAGTATCTTGCAATCATGTGTAATTTCTTAACTCAGAGCAAGAATAAATCTCGTCTGACAGGATGAACTCATTTATGGCAGGCTTTATTGTTTGTTGTAAACACAACCTGTTTGTTCCACCTCTTGCATGGTTACTTATCTGTTTTCATATTGCTATGTTATTGTTCAAAGTATCTATTTCTCTTTATTTGCTATGGGGTTTGTTACTGTATATGGAATGTTTTGTATTCAGCATTTTCTTACGGAGCAGAGTGGGAACAATATTCAAGGCCCCACAAATACCAAAGACCTTTCATGTAATGCACTGAGAAATAAACTTACTGTAAATGAATGTCATGTCAGGTGTCCTCTATTTAGGAAGTTCAGAGCAAGTTCAAGCAAACTGCAGCCTGAAATCAGGGCAGCTGCTTTTCCTTCCTGGCATCTCAGCCTTCTCCTTGGGATAGCTCCTTTGCAGGGCTCTTAAAAGCAAGATGTGCATGGGGGCTCTGCTTCTGGGCACCTGCTCTGGCCTGGGGGGGCAAAAAGGGCTTTTCTTGCCTAAAACCACAGCTGAGCTCCCCTGCCCTCGGTGGGACTGACTCCTCTGCAGGTGGTGGAGAGAGAGATCTGTCTGCAGGACACACAGGGTCACCTCTGCATTCCCAGCCACGGACCCAAACACAGGGACACA